>CAMZMU010000049.1:68767974-68975820 GCA_947311845.1 Poa pratensis | reverse complement strand
TTGGATGTGAGTTGAGTAATTGTGTCTCTAAACAAAGGTCTACGCATCCCATTGTGCTTGCTAAACTTGCCAACCAAAGAATAAAAGAATTTTTCAAATGATAAACATGAAAGTCATATGCTTGACAAGCTTAGTGGTTAGGAGTTAACTTAAAATGTGCTGACACATGGAAAGCTTTCAACATTGTACTAATTATTTTAGTTGATATCATGTACCTTTATTTATGGATGCTTATCATATGTGAAATAAATGTGGAAACTTAGTAAGTTGAGGAGTAGAAAATAATTGGTAGAGAGACGCCTGGGCCGCCAACCTAAGCCATGCATCATTCATGGTGGAAATTTACAAGCGTACATAGTGAACATTCAGTGTGACATCATAATAAAAAGCTACACAAATAGTAAATAAAGAGTGTGTTGAGATTGTTCATTGTCTGTTTGTCTTGTCGTTTGGACATGGGCTCTGTTCCATGTCTTGGGACAAGAGGTAAGTTGACGCTCTTGATGACGATTTTATTACTTGCAATGACTGAAAAAACTCGAACTTGCCTAGTGACCCGGAGTTGAGTAGCATGGGTGTAGGTAATCGTATTCACGGGGCATGAGACTTTCAACCTCTAGTTGGTCAAGCATATGAGTCATAATAGGGAACAACAAATGGTTTGATAAAACTGAGAGCAAGGTTGTAAGCACAATGAGTTCATTAGTCAATAAAAGAAAGAATCAAAGATCTCAAAAATCTTGTCTTGATTCAATTAAAAGCGATGCAAGAACCTTTGTTTATTTCTACAGTTGGGCAAACTCATCCAAGTATTGACACTTCATGATATTTCTCTTGCAACATGTATAAATGCTTTAACACTGATTAGATATACCTTTGCTAGCATTTTGTTATTTGTTATGGAAATTATGTTTTGAATATTTGTTGGTATTAAACGGTGTTACATATGCAATGCAAAGTTCTTGTCAAAGTCTTTATTGCTTCTGCACTATGTTTGATTTGTTCGAGGACAAACAACGAGCTAAGCTTGGGGAGTTGATGCACCTAAAATGCATCTACTTTTCCACGCACTTTGCTTCATAATTTGCTCCGAATCTTCCCATATTTGAATAAACCTGCTGAATCTACGTGTTTTTAGCAAAGTCTCGTTTTGGTTATTTTTGCAGGAAATTAAATCGGGGAAAAAATACCACGTAAATTTTTTATGGAAAAGGAGGACAACGTGCAAAGGATGGACACAGGAGCGCCGGAGGCAAAAGAGCGGGCCCCACGACGACAGATCCTTGGGCCCGTGGGCCCACCTAACTGGAGCCTCGGGCACCGCCTCTCCTTCGGCTTTTCGCGTACCCCCTCATATATACGAAAAATGTGGGTGCCCTAAGGGGAGAGAGCTTTCGCGAAACACACCGCCGCGCCACCACGATTTCGTTTTGGAGCAGATTGCTCCAGGATTTCTCCTCCGGTTGGAGGGATCCGGAGACCGTCTTACCGCCATCTTCATCGTCTTCATCTCCATCGACCATGAGCTCCCTCTCCATCACCATGTGTGAGTAGTCCGCTGTAGGCATGTGAGGTGGATGGGGATTGGATGAGATTGATCATGTAATGATACCCGTTGTTCGAGATCTTAGGGGTTTATCTTGAGGATTTTTGTATTGTGTTGATGCACTTATGCTATACTTAATGCTTGTTACTTAGGGCCCGAGTGGCATGATTTCAGTACTGAACTTATTTTGCTTCATCATATATTGAGTTTGATATTTATCTGCAAAGTGTATCACCTGCTATTATGTTGAACCTGCGAACCCTAAAAGTGACAGTATAGGGAAAACAAGGGGGAGATGTTTTAGTTTGAGAATTCTATGTGTTCATGAAGTGTTAATGCGTTGTTCCGGGCTATTCGAAAGGGTAGACCTTAATTACCTGTAGTTCCAAGTTGGCCCCGGTGAAATGGGAAGGTCGGTAGGACAATAGATGTTGTGCAAATTCTCTTGGTTAGTACGCACAACTAATTATGAAACACATACCTACATATATGAGTTTAGAGATAAGTCCTCATTGCTATTTATATCTTATTATATGATCAATCTTATTCATGCAACATCCCGCTATCACCTCATGCCTACTTTTTAAATCTCTGAGTTACACTTTTCACTTTTCCGTGAAAACTGGGAAACCTTTATTCACTACTGCTGTTCTATTTGCTACTTGAATCATACTACTGTCATCACTATCACTGCTGCAAGTTTATTGATATACAGGTGTGGTTGAGAGTGACGCCTCAATTGCCAAAGTCTTATTGGTATTCTTGTTGTTTTCCCATCGTGTCGAAACTATAAATTTGGGTAATACTTCCCAACGAAGATTTCAGCGATCCCCTATACTTGTGGGCATCAACGGCTCGGATGCGGCCATGTCACCTAGAAACCCTCCGGTACTGTTCATTCCCGAATCTATCTATATATAAAAGACGTCCCCTTCAGCGCTCGTCGCGCCGCCCACGTCACCAGAGCACTATTCACCTACAGTACCGCGTTTCTACAGTACGAGCGCATCTCCGCGCGTCGTCGATCTTCGTCCAACCATCCGGTCGTTTTGCAAAAACAACCTCGAAAAAATGAGAAATCCTCCGCAGTCCACACCTTCCCACTAAGAAGGATCTATCGGAAATTACCAAAAAACCCAGGGACCACGATGAAAAGTACGCACAACATCCCCCATCTCCTTCTCTCTCCCGCGCGACCCGCCGCCGTCACCGACGCCGACGCGCATCGCCGCCGCTACGCTTTCCCCGTCAGATCGACGCAAACGGGAAGCTTCGCCGCCGCCGTCCTCTCCATCCTCACCGAGTTTCGCGTGCGGAACGCTGCGTGCGCGCCGGAATCGCCGCCGCCGTGCTCACTGTCCGACCGCTGCATTTGGTTGCCGCCGGCGACGCTCCGACGACCAAATAGCATCGGCGCCGCCGTTTGCGGCACCCCGCATCCACGCGCGTCCGATGCGCCTAGCTGCGCGCCCTACCTCGCGCTGGATCGACGCCGGCGAGCTCGGTGCCCGCTGCGGCGACTGCTTACGTCATCACGGAGTCAGCGTGGGTCCGGCCTGTTAGTGTTTTTTTCCAGGAAAAAATACGGAAAATATTAAAAACCTGACAAGTGGGCCCAATTTGTCTAAACAATTTGCAGAAAACGAATAAAACTGCAAAATCAATACCTTTAAATCTACCCATCAGAAAATATGAAAAAATATCAAAATGATCAGAAAAATAAATGCTAAGTATTTGTGGCATAATGCAAACATTTTTTAAGATTTTAAATCGGTGAATATTTGGAGGAAATCCAAATTCATTTCCTCTAATTATGGATTGAATTTACTACATGCACATATAATGTATTTGCTCAGTTTGTTGAGTTAAATTAACTACTTAAGGCAAAATACAAACATATTGTATCATTTCAAAATGGTTCATAATTAGAGGTAACAGAACTGAACTCTCTCCAAATATGCATGCATATTTAATAAATGCTCAAATTGATGAATATTTTGATATAATCATAATATAACTCCTCTGATAATAAAGTTAAATAAAATATGTGTAGCAAAATAGAAACATAATTTACCATCCCAATTTAGTTAACATATTAGAGGTAATATTACTGAACTCACTCTAATTGTGCACTTAAATTTAAAAAAAAATGCTTTACTAGATGGATATTTGAAGCAAATACAAATTCAATTCCTCTAATTATGAACTGAATTTAATAAATGCCATATTATATCATTTCAAAATCGTTCATATTTAGAGGTAATACAACTTAACTCTCTCCAAATATGAAATTAAATTTAATAAATGCTCAAATTGGTTAATATTTTGATATGACCATAATGTATTTCCTCTGGTTATGAAGTCAAATAAAATACGTGTTGCAAAATGGAAACATAATTTATCATTCCAATTTAGTTAACATATTGGAGGTAATATAACTGAACTCACTCTAATTGTGTACTTACATTTAAAAATGCTTTATTAGATGGATATTTCGAGCAAATACAAATTCAATTCCTCTAATTATGGACTGAACTTAATAAATGCTAATACAATGTATTTCCTCCGACTATGCAATTCAATTACATATTCACGACAAAAAAAAACAAGCATAATTCATCAGTTCAATTTTTTGGGAATAAACTACATGCAAATGATTCTGTCCTTCTCTTTGGATATCGAAGAAGGTCGTACCTCATTCTATCAGGAATTGTTGCACGTACTTAAATTGTCACCCTATGTTGTTGTGATTTAAAATGCAATGATTCTGTCCTTCTCTTTGGATATCGAAGAAGGTCGTACCTCATTCTGTCAGGAATCCCTGGAGCCATTTCAGGGAGTTTTATGGCAACAATTGTGGATGATACGTACAGTGCAGCGCTTTCTATTATTCTTGGATCTCTTGCAGTCGCCTTCTCTGATGTTACAAGTGAGAGCAGAAAAATATGTTCACAGTTTTGTTATTATTCCATTGAAGTGATCATGAATGATGCGGGTGCAGTAGTTAGTTACCATCCATTACCATAGAGTGATTATTATTGGCATATTTGTCTTTCCTTCCGAACTGAATTTTATGCAACATAGAACATTATATCTCTTTATTTTTACTCATAATGGAGTATCCATGAGAATTCAGTGGACGCATTATATATCCCGAGCGGTAACAAAGAAATGAAAGATGTCCTTTTCTCATATCATCAAAGTATCACTACTGGGAAAACAGCTATCAGTGGCGCACCAAATTAGAATTCTGTGGCGCACCCCCAGAATTGCTGGGTGCGCCACAGAATCCTCGCCACTATTTTTTTTTTCTGTGGCGCACCATGGGCGTGCGCCACAGAAATCCTGCCTGGTGCGCCACAGAATTCTGAAAAAATTCAAAAAATGTAACAAAAATTAAAAAGTTTCAAAAAAAATCAGAAAAATCAAAATATGAAATAATATGAAAAATCCTAATTATTGGAATTATTTTCAGATTTTTTGAATTTTTTGAACTGATACCTTCCCGCTAGGTGACCCATCCTCAAATTGCTCCAACCCTAGCACGCTTAACTTCTAAGTTCCACCCACTTCACCTACCCTTGTGCTACTCAAGTTCTTATTGATATATATATCATATGTATCATCTTAAGTCTTGTATGTGTATATGTTATGTATATGTTATAAACGTGTGTTTTTAAATTTCAGATTTTTCAAAAACTTCTAAACTTTCAAAAGGAGATTCAAAAGTTTCAAAAGATCCAAAAAAAATTCAAAAAACTTAAAAAATTTCAAAAAATTCAAAAAATCTAAAAAATCCAAAAAAAATAAAAAAATCCAAAAAAAATTCTAAATTTCTATACCTACTAGACACTCATACCTAACTACATGTCAAAGGATTTTATTTATTGAATTTTTTATCATTTTCTTTTACTTACTGCAAGACAAAAAAGACGATCCACGGGGGGGGGGTGGGATTTGAAAAAAATAATTATGTGGCGCACCAAGCTTGGTGCGCCACAGAATGTCACCTTTCTGTGGCGCACCTGGTAGGTGCGCCACAGAATGTCAACTTTCTGTGGCGCACGTGCCAGATGCGTCACAGAATTATTATTTTCAAATTTTAACCTGCCCCCGGATAACTTTCTGTGGCGCACCTGGCCATGTGCGCCACAGAAATGTGACTTTCTGTGGCGCACCTGGCTTGGTGCGCCACAGAAAGTCACATTTCTGTGGCACATGGCTAGGTGCGCCACAGAAATATGACTTTCTGTGGCGCACCAAGCCTGGTGCGCCACAGAAATAAGGGTGCGTCACAGAATGTAACCTACCTATAAGGGTTTTCCCAGTAGTGTATGATTCCCCCAATGATCTTTCCTGTTTTGTCTTATCTGATGACTAGCACAAACCATGATAGCTGAAGTATGGTAGGATCTGAATGCTCTATACAGGAATATCACCAAGTGCATGTGGAGTTATTAGTTCATTACTTCTTTGGTGATATAGTGATTCAATTCGGTAAGACACACCTCCTTTTGTTGTGGGGTCCTAAGGGGAAGGGTGTGTGTTGCATGAGATATCGGGGGTTCTTATTGGTAGAAAATATGAGGTGGTCACTAAGATTTTGTATTAACCAATGTAAAAATAACATGTCATTTACCGTTCATATCTGTAAAATATGCATATCCATCTTTCTTCGGATAAGACACAACAAATGAACCCTCACATTTGTGATGAAGAAATCCCTTATCCTATACCATGATTTTTGATTGAGTAGTGGATCAAATATGGATTTCTTATCCAATAAATTGTGTACTTTATTTATTTCTTATTTTTTTATTCGATTGCACTATGTTAATGTTCTGAGAAGTGCAATTACTCTCTCTAATCTCTTATCTGTTTAGTTTTATACAGAGCCCATATTTTTGATTGGGAGTTTATGAATGTGATAATGGTGTTCTGGAAGAGTACTTTGAAAAGTGGATCAAATATGGATTTCTAATCCAATAAATTTGCATTTAGTTATTTCCCATTGTTTAATTCGATTGCACTATGTTAATATTCTGAGAAGTGCAATTGTTCTCTCTAATCACTTCTCTGATTAGTTTTCTACAGAGC
Source organism: Poa pratensis (assembly GCA_947311845.1). Taxonomy (NCBI): domain Eukaryota; kingdom Viridiplantae; phylum Streptophyta; class Magnoliopsida; order Poales; family Poaceae; genus Poa; species Poa pratensis. Next base: position 68,969,177 of record CAMZMU010000049.1, on the reverse strand, counting down.
CCAACATAAAGTGGATGCATATAACCATACCGAAATCATGTGTTTAATTATAGATCTCAACATTCTTACGATTGCTTAAATGGACTTTTTAGATACTTATTTATATAAATCATTGCTTCCCCTATAGTAATATCGATGCTACATTGCTACTAAACGTGTTCCATATTTTCTTCAGCATGTAGCGCATGTTATCTTTTTTCCGATTTCTTTTAGCATCTTCCGTTCCTGATTCAAAACTGCACATAACCAAATAGGTTATGCCTATTGCGTTCTACATAGCGGGGGAATTTAAGAATGTGAGAAAATCAAGTTATTGACGGGTAGGTTCAATTTATGATTCTTTTGACAAATCCTTAGTTGGTACTTTTCTCCCCTTTCTATTATAAAGCTATGGTATCTGTTCTATTTCATAGGGCAATGATTCACATTTGGTTGGAGAAACAAATGTCATATCGTTAGTAGGTCTGAACCTCTTATAATCAACATACAAAGGTATATTACAACCTTCCTATTTTTCAGGCCGACATGCATGAGTGTGTAACCACACATAAATTTCTATGAACTTAAAATTAGACATCCATATTTTTGAAGTGATGGGGTTGGGCAGGTAGGGCGTCAATGAAGTTATGCTAACCAAATTGTTGCCATTAAAATGCGAAAATTTCTTAGTGAATTTAAACATGATGCTCATGAGTGCAAATTAACTACATTCACAAATTGTCCTTTTAAAAGTTAGGCTAACCAAATTGTCGGTTAGACTACGTCCACGCCAGTATTTTTAACTCTTCTTTCTTCATTTCCCGCCATATTTTCCAACCGTATTTCTCTGATAAATTCGGCGTCGATTTCTCAACGTCCTCAATGTCTACGACAATATTATTTTTAGTTATTTTTTCTTAATTTTCTTCCATATTTTCACACACGTATTTCTGATTTTTCCGACTTCTTCGACCGTAATTTCCAACTGGGGATCTTTAACCTCGGTATTGATAATTTAGGAGTAATCCTTCGTCAACGCACTATGTCGATAATTGTTCGGCGTAGCTCTTCGGTCTCAACCGTAATTTCCCGACGGTGATTGTTTAAGAATAATTATTCCGCGAATTCTTAGACGGTAATTTTCGTAGGTATTTTCCAACGAACAATGATCTTCAACGGATGAGTTAACGCCAAGGGCGCGGCGTGTCGCCACGCTAAATTGCCTCGTACTTCCTAACTCTAAGCCAAGACATCAGTTCCTCACCGGATCTACGACCTTGCCGATCAAAATCGTTCGTTAGGCCAAGATGATGCAGTTGAATAAAAAACTATGGCGCTTTGCTACCTCAGTATATATATTCCTACTTCATTTGCTTCCGGGATGTAGTGGTGTAATACAATCCTGCTTATGTTAGAATATTGACTGCTATATTAGCACAATATTTGTTGCTTTCTTACAAGGCCATGCATATGTGTTGACCTTCGCTAGACTTTGTGAGTCATTTACAAGTTAGCAAGAGTACATGTGGACAATGTTTCCAGCAAAATAAAGACAATGGTGTTTCAAACAAACTAGATTTAGGGGTGCGCCTTGGCGCACGACCCCCCGAGCCCTGTTTTGACGACACGCCATACACGATGCTTATAATCAACGGGTACAAATAAATGTATCCATATGTAAGACCGAAAACCAAATTAGAACAAAAAACAAACTGCGGCAACTTAATTATATCCAAGCACCAATTAACTCGTAATGACACATCTTATCGATGAAGTGCCCGAGCTCTTTATTAACGATAGGGATTAGGGTTACGCAGATCTCTCACATAGAATGAAAGAAACATAACTATAAACACGATAACAATATATGTAAAATAAAGAAAGTGATATTCCACATAGTAAGTCTCATGACCACCTCAATACAACGGTAAAGAAAAAATAATAATCGTATCGGATTACGCCGACATGTCTAATTTTCATAGAAACGAAGTAACCATGAGACTAAATTATAACCTCGTTTCTAGCGGATGGTATAAGGGGAATGAATACACACATAATACTCAAGTAAGATCGATACGCCAATCGAAGCATGAGTCCGATGCAAACATACAAACACAGACACAAAATTCTGGATAACCCAAAACGATTTCGGCAAGGTAAAGAGACCATACATAGAAAGGAAAGAAAGCCCAACAATACTCAAGACGATGGCCCTGCAAGACGGGACGGAAGGAAATTCCCTTGCTTCGCCAGTTCAAGTTCCTTCTGGAGAAGAACACGACCTTCGTCTTGCTGCTCGATCTTTTGTTTAAGTAGGCCGATGGTCTTCAACAAGTCCATGTTGCGCAACACAATCGAATTCAGTTGGCTGCGAGCTTGCGACTCCCTCTTTACATACTCCAACCATTCGCTGTCGTTCACTTTCACCTGACACAAATTCTTGATACGCTGCTCACGGACATTCGCTAGCTTCTCTTCCAGGTCTACCAACTGGGCACCGAACGATTCAATCATCACCGCCCTATCGGATTTCCTCTCGGACGAAGTGGATTCATCGGCTTTGTAGGATGTCATGTATAGAGATGCATAAATCAATGTTTAGAAAAATCGAAAAGATCTAAAAAGATCCACAAAGGAAGACCAAAAGTGAAATCGGAGCAAAGGAAGGGGAAAGACGCATCAAAACATATTTAAGATAATTACCTGCTCACTGAAACAGATCCTTCCGAGACCTTCATCTTCTTTGCGGCAGCAAATCCTTCCATGGACGACATACTCGGTGGGGAAGAGCAAAGTAATGATTTCAAGAGGATAGGGTGGAGCAAAGGGAGAAACGCGGAAGATGGAGACGCGATACCAGTGGAAGAAGACGAGCAATTAACCCAACTCCGTGTGAACTGCCGGCACCCACTCACACCTATATAGACGCTACACACGCCACACATCCCACAACGCTTACGTTCGCACATGTGTTTCTTTGACACGTAAGCCAAATCTGTCATGCATACACACATCCACACATGCATGCAATTTTAGTGACAGAACAAACATGTATCTAGTCCAGTGGAGTACACACATAAACTTAATTAAACATAGATAAAACCATAAATCGCAGGAGTAAATCAGAAGAGAACGGCGAATTAAAACGTAAACCACTGGACGGAGCTTCCTTGATTCCTTGACCAATGCTTCGATCTCCCTACGAATGGCATCATCTTCCTGGTCATGCACGTAAATCTTTTCTTGTAGAAACTTGACCATCTCCGTCAACTCGACGTTCTGCGTCAGCTCCGCATCCAATTTTCCCATGATCTTGAAGGCCTTTTGCTCCTCCGCCACCAAACGGATGTAAGAAGCTTTCGCCCGATCGGCACTCGCGATAGTGTGTTTTACGGCTTCGACCATCTCCGTATTCTTAGCCTCGATCTGAGCCCCAAGATAAGCAATGGTTGAATGCTCATCCGCCGTAGCGGATCCAATGGCAGGAACATCGTAACCGCCGACTCTGGAAAATAAGGTAGAATATGTCAATAAAGAATGCAGAGATAAACAGTCCAAAAGAAAGTGCGAAACAAATACCCAGATCCTTTCGCGAGCCTCGTCTTCTCTGGACCTGAAGAAGAAATCGGTGGAGATGACATGATCGGTGGCAGCAAGTGGATTGGAAGAAGTCTGGTTTCGGGGCGGTGAAGAAGCGGGCGGGGAAGACGTGGAAATAACCCACTGCCACACGAACAGACGCACGTGCAAATCGATAAATTAACTCCCCAAGAGCTCTCCTCACCTAACTATTCCTGTCGATATTAATCACCGCACCTTCCCCAGGCGCCGTCAATTGGAAGTCGGATGAGAAGACGACACGGCATTGTTTGGCGAGCCGGCTCCCGCTCTGTTTAATGCTATGGTGTCTGTGCGAGCAAAAAACAGGTAGTTACACGTCAAAGACACATTTATTTATACAGAGATATCCATGCTGCATGTCAGCCGGTGACGCGCAAGGGTCTGTCAACACAGGATCGCAATGACGTTTTACTGACCGAACAGAATCTGATTAATTTAATTGTCACATTCCATCATTCCAACCGAGATGTTCACAACACGTGTCAACCGGCCAACATGCGAACTTCAACAGTGTTGTGAGGACACATGACTGGTCAATGCATCTTCCGCCGCTGTCTCATTCGCGTGCCTGCAAGACGGACTGGTCTGATTGATGGGATTGTACAGACTCGCACGGCGCATGCCTCGGGAAGGAAACATGACCATCATGCCTCCTCGATCTTCCCAGATGGCGCCTACTAATACCCCTGGGTCAAACGTGGGTCGATCACGTGTATACATGTTTCATATAGACCTAAAGGCACACGGATAAATAGTTCCCAGACTCAATACACCCGTTTGATATGTTACGCCGGCCCTCTCGAGTCGACACGATCAGCCATTGCATATTCTCCGACTTCGTCATCCTCGTGCTAACACCATTAATACCAAAAAAAAGTATATACATAAACCCGGCAAACACGTCTACTATACAACAACCTCACCCAGAAACCTTATATTTAAGCCAGCATAAAATCACGCGGTACGAAACAGAGATGAGTACATCCGTTGTCACTCTTTTTCTCGAATTTTATTGCTCCATGCGTCTGAAAGGAAAGAAAGTAAAGGAAAGGGGAATCTTGGTGTTAATCTTGTTTCTCAAATTTTATATTCGGTCCGATCCTTTGAATGACTAAGCGTATATACATGCTCAGGTTTTGGGGAGCTTTTGTTATTTCTGGTTTCACGTCAATGGAACTGGGTGTTTAAAACCCCTTTCAATCTAAATTTTTTGTTCGTGTTTTTTCTGTATGGGTTGGTTGTGCATCCTGTTTGGATTTATTTTTCTGTCGAGGTACCTGCTGGTTCACGTATATACATTTTTCGTGCACCCACCAACTCCAGGTTACCGGCTTACTACAGCACCCGACCCAGCCGACTCCATTTGAGCTAGATGATGATGATCTTGACTCCCTCAAATTGGAACACCTTTCTTTATTGTACTTGTCAACGATATTACGAAAGGCAATCACTTACCTTCACCAAGAATCATAATAAATGTATACATGACTCGCTATCCCACCACTCCCCAACAACGACGGAGAGTGGCGCTATGCAATCAGTGAAAGACGTCGCCTACTATCGCCGGAACAGCTGGCCGACCCAAAGTACGACAAGGACAACCCAAGCTGGAGAAAAGTCATCAAATTGGAGCGGCTGGCGGTGGTCGACTACTACGTCGACGCAACCTGGACACATGTTCTGGATGAAACCAGCCCAGTGAACGTCATCATCCACATCATGCCCATGACTATCTCTGCTAAACCCTAAACCCTAAACCGACTCCCCGCGAGACGGCTGGTCGACTCCCAGGGAGTCGACCAGTACCGACAAAAAAAGCATCGGTCTGGTGCCAACAGTAAACATGACCGCATAAACAGAAAAAAAACTCAATCAAATTGGAACGGAGGAAGTAATAAATGGCATACAAGCATCAACGTGCTGGTCGACTCCCAGGGAGTCGACCAGTACCGACAAAAAAAGCATCGGTCTGGTGCCAACAGTAAACATGACCGCATAAACAGAAAAAAAAACTCAATCAAATTGGAACGGAGGAAGTAATAAATGGCATACAAGCATCAACGTGTCTATCTAGTCAAACCATGACCATAAAGACCTTAATGTACTGACACCATCTCCCTCGCTGACCACGGGTCCCTCCCGCTCCTTAGCCCACATGTCGGTTGGTCCAGACGTTATGTCGCAGATGTTTCCCTTCACTGCGTAGCAGATACGCATTCTACAGTACAGTGCATATGCAAAGAAATGTGGGAAGATACGTATTTCTACAGTACTTCGAAAGAGTCTCATTTTTGTGTCTTCTCACTTCACTTTTTGCGAAATGGCAGACTTCGAAAGGGTCTCAATTTTGCGTTTTCTCACTTCAACTTTTTTCGACCAGCCGACTCCCCGGGAGTCGGCTACGGCTTAAGAAATGGCAGACTTCGAAAGAGTCTCAATTTTGTGTTTTCTCACTTCAACTTTTATCAATGTTATTTTTTGGGGGTCACTGTTTATAACTCAAGTTCATCGTGACTACAGAATTGATCTGGTTTTATTGCAACACGGTCGTTGGATCTTCTATTCGTGCGGTCGTTTATTTGTTGGTGTTACCTTTCAGTCGGCTGCCTGCCGACTCGCCGGACTACAACCATAAATATCTAAATCAATGAGATCAACATACCGAACAGTAAACCAAACTATGTTTCGGTGACCTCCGTGTGTGTCACATTTCTTAAATGACCGCTGCTTGCGATTTAGAGGAACGTTTGGGAAATATATAGGGTTTTTATTTATTTCTGTCGGTGTTGGCGTTATCCTTTGATACCTATACGGAATAGACTACATAACAACATAAAGATGTTCCAACGGCGGTGGTCAAACTTGGTACTATGTCTTGTCTTATCCATTTGTCTTCATGAGTTGTGGGCGTGTCGCTTGGGCGTCACCTACTCCGCCGTCCCCACGCGTTGGGTGAGTAAATGCATGCCGATTGAGACCGAAGTGGGCCATGGGTCAAACTTGGTACACTGTTTAAAAATAATAATTTGGTACATACACAAGCATTCGTACACTCTATTTGGTTACCTTGTGGATTCATTAACTTCTTCATGTTAAATGACACGTGCTATCATCTTGGTTGTCCTTTCCCATGATTTTCCGGAAGATCGCAGGTAGTCCAGCCGACTGGCCGAGAGTTGACCAGCCGACTCCCCGGGGGTCGACCAGGCGACTCGCCGGGAATCGACCAACCGACTCCCGGGAGTCGACTCCCCAGGAATCGACTCTCCGGGAGTCGGCTACGGCTTAAGAAACAACAATCGAGCCGGCGAGACTATCTGTGAGAAACCAGCGACAACAATGTTTGTTAAAACAAACAGACGCACGAACGTTACACGTCCCGCTACAACAAACACCTATCATGAAAAACGAACCCTGCATATCTGAATAAATCAGACCAAGATACCGAAACAACGACAACAATGAATAATAAGAATATGTACCCACAACAGTCTATCCACACTCTAGTTCATGTCCGGCTTAAGAAATGGTAGGCTTTGATAGGAAGGGACTTGCTGGATCGTTTAGTGCCAACTCCAGGGACTCGACCAGTAACCTCCGCGAGACGGAGGCTCAACAACACTCAAACGATGAGGCCGTCCAGTCGGCCAGACGCAATAACCAAAACATCAACAGACAAGTTTTTATTGCACGTACAGAAACAAAACAGCTTCCTCCTGCAATGGATTTCGATTAACACAATGGCTGGCTTAGGACCATCCTTGGGTTTCACAGGTGCGTCAAGAGACCTGCCGGATTGAGAAGCAACATTCTTTTCTGTTTCTGGATCTGGAGGGACGGGAAATCATTTCTTTCGAACAATCTTGCCGCTTTTGTCAGAAGATAAGGGAGAATTATGCGCCACTCATCTCGTCTCCACACGACAGGACTGAGAAATCCCGATTTATGACCGGGGGAATTTCGTTGAAACCACCCCGCATCAACTGTTTAAATGCAGTCAGGAAATAAGTCAATTTGTTGTTAGAGCAACATCGTCTATTCCAAACAAATCACACCTACTTACAATAGCGACTTCCGTCTGATAAAATAAAGCGTTGCTAAGAGAAAAGAATATAGTAAATGGACTTACTTGTACAATGTCACCAAAATAACATCCTTCTCGTAGATCGTAGATCAACGATCCTACGCCCCACATGTCTTCATGAAAAACAAATTTTATCACAAACCAGAAACACCGACCACGCGAGGCTGTAGAGCAAAGCAATATGTATCAGAGCCATCGAGCAGGCGAGGCAAAACAAACTATTTCAGACACACCGACGCATGGAGACTGCAAAACAAAACAACAGACTATCACAAACACGGAACCCGCCCCTACTCGGTTTACAAAACCCTCGCGCATACTCGTTTGACACGGAAAAGGTCAGACCAGTCGACTACTTGGAGTCGGCTCGATCGGCGAGCAGTGAACAGGAGAAGGTCATTCCATCCGAGTCATGGGACTCGGCCAATACCAACATTTTCTAACAAAAAATAAAAAAATTAGTGACCACCAAACAAGACAACTCACGAAAGCCAAACCCAAACAAAAGACAACAAACAGAAACAACAAAAAAGATACCCAATGACCGAAAAACAACGGAAAATAAACCACAGGTCAAACACGAAAGGAAGGAAGCAAAGCCAACAAACGACATATACTAATAAAAAATTACATATAGTAATAAAAAATGAAACGAAAGGAATCAACATGAGCACAAAACAGACCAAAAAATGACAAAACTTCGCACACATACCTAGGAGAAAGCCATTCCATCCAACTCCCGGGACTCGGCCAATACCAACATTTTATAACAAAATTAAAAAACAGCTACCCAAACAGAAGACAACAAAGACAAACAACGAAAAAGATCCCCAATGCTCCAAAAATATCAAAAAATATACCACAGGTCAGTCACGAAAGGAAAGAACCAAAACCAACAAATGGCATATTATAATACAAAAAATACCATATAGTAATAAAAAAATGAAACAAAAGGAAACAACATGAGCACAAAATAGACCAAAACAACAACACAATAAAAACTTCGCACACATACCTAAAAGCATCGATAGAAATAAAACAACCTGTAACACCAAATAAACAACCAATGGATAGAAAATAACAGGCGAACGCATAAGAAATAAAAATATGAAGCCATCATGAAACAACTAAAACAACTTTAAAAACAACAAAACATGTACACATAATAAAGACAAATCGCAAAAAGAGACGTACCTTCAAGCCGATTCCAGGGAGCCGGCGTGATCTGACAGTATACTAAGACGGAGGTGGTTCCGAGCGGTCACAAACCTAGCTGTCATTTATTATTGTGTTAGCCTGTACACTGTGCTGGGGGGAGGGGGTATATACGTTTAGCCTTGAATCAGATGGGTGCTACAGCTTCGATCTTCCCTTGGATACCTGCAAAAAGACACATATCTAAAACAATCAAACCAACATGCCGAAACAACAACAGCAATGAACAATAAAAACATGTAAAACACATGTCACAAGCCTGACTAAACACCGGAGGATAAAATCAAAGAAAAAACACGAAAGAACTAAAGAGACAAACAGAAAATTATAACACTAAAAAAACGAAAGCGGTGTAACTGCATCACGATGGCAAAGACCAAATCAAAGAATATTCAAAGAAAAACGAACTTTAGCCAAGCGAAGTATGGACTATTAAAACTCACCAAAAACAAAACTACAGACGGCGAGTGGAACATACCAAGCCAACCGAAAGAACCAAGCAAAAACACGACCTGCACACAAAATACGAAATTAGAAAAAACACCATGAGAGGAAGACCCATACAAAAAACATAATTAAGTAAACACTCAAAAAACACACAATAACACAAACAACATGACAAGAAAAGCAACAATCAATCAAGAAGCAAGAACAAACCCCACACGATAACAAACAACAAAACAAGCAACGAAATGAAGATCGAACATAGAAACAGTATAAAAGAAAGAACAATGAAAACATAACCGACCTTAAACGGACAAACGCAAAACCAGTGAGCCGGCGACCTAAGAAAAAGCAGAGGAACAAACAGAAAAGAAATGTTAGAAACCGATAGAACAGAGAAGAACAAACCGCATAACGAAGAAACAACAAACAAACACCAATCTAGCACACGTGAAGAAAACCCACCCTGATCTCAACGGGAACAACCGTGATCGGAAGAACAACAAACGGATTCCATGGAATATCGACAGTGCTTGAGGAAAGCACGGCGAAGCAAGAACAACGAGGAAGAAGAAAAGGGGGAAAATGAGAGCTGCAGTAACCATCCGATCCAGAAAAATGCCTATGTACCCGGTTCCTAGTGCGCCGTATTTAGGATGGCTACCACTTGCAATGCCGCCACCGTGCCGCATTTAGGACGGCTACCACTTGCAACGCCGCCACCGTGCCGCAAAAACGGGCCTTCTGACTACCACCACAGTGCAACGTACCCGCCAACCAATGAAGGCATGCCACCTCGGACGGAGAAATCGGGCCCGAATTCTCCCTGACATGACGAACAGTGCAACGAACGTGAAATACCCACCGTGCCCCCACATACTGTAGAAAATACGCAGCGAGCACCCACGCACGGGAGAGAACGGCGACGCAAACGTGCAGGGCAACTGACATGTGGGCCGCGGACCGGATGGAGCCCACAGTCAGCGAAAGAGAGGGGGAGGAAGCATGTACGAAGAAACCTATCCGAGAGGGGCACCGCTAAAACCCATTACGGTAAAGGAACATAATCAGCCAATGGGAGGAATGCAGTGCGAATCTGCACCGCCCTGACCCGTCCGCCACACCGATTAAACGCGCAGCGTGAGGCTGACTGGCGGGCCCGTGAGCAACAGCGGCGATCCACGTAGGATGTCAGCGGAGTGGGTGCAATAAGGTTGGTACGGTTAGCGACTTTGAAAATCCCTATTCATCCCGACTCCAGGAGCCGGCAGCGATAGGACGGAGCGGAGGCACGGTGCGGGGAGAATCAGACGGCCATAAAGGCCAAATCGCTGAGGAGCCTCCAATGGGTCTCACCGTTTATATCTTTAGATTTAAGACAATGTTCTTGACTTGACCTACATCTTATTATCGAATTTGTTTACAACTTTACATACTTCTCGTATGCCAATAAATTCAGGTGTAACTCTGCCGTTTTGCACAACGGGTCATCTAAAACATTATAAGATAATAAGATACCCATTTAAAACAAAGTGTTGTCAAATTTGGAATAGTCGAAATAGTTTAAGTGAAAACTTAATGTACATATAAATTATGATTACCATAAAGATTTTTATACACAAATAAATTCAAGCCTTATACTTAATGTACATACAAATTATGATTATCATAAAGATTATTCATACACAAGTAAATTCAAACCTCATACGGTTTCTTATGTCAGATTTGATCGGGTCGGTGATGGGGACACATTGGATTGAGCTGACGACGGGGACATGACATGGCAACACCAGACACGGGACAAGAAGGGCAAAGAACAATGTGACTTATAAAAAGAGGAGTCAATGAAAATATCCCGATGGTGGGCACAAGGAAAGGAGATGACGAAACCCTAACAGCCAACCCCGAGGGATATCGATGGTAGTGGCATGGAAGTCACGGAAATATAAAACGCGCACACAACATATATGCAAAACACATAAAACTTATGGCTAAAATCAGGGCCGGATGCAGGAAAAATGTTTAAGGGGGGCATATCCAAGAAAATAGAGGGCTAAAATTGTTGGTGAGGGCCAAAATGTCAAAAAAAACATAAATTTAAGTGTGTTGTAGCATAAAAAAGCAGGTTAAACCTTTTTCCTTGTTAGGGGTCAGGGCACTTGCTGGTCCCCTGTTTTCGCCCCTGGCTAAAATACAGTATCGCTTGTGGCATTTGCGCCCGTGGCACAACGGATTATGCTTGTGTTGGAGTAGGTAGTTATTATCGACTAATTTATGTTTGTGTACGTAGAACTTATGTTCCATACTCCTCTGTGTTGGAGTAGGTAGACTATCATCAAGTAATTTATGTTTGTGGACATTCACCAATTTAAAAGAACTTTTAGTTTATTGATGTTTCATATAGACAACTTTGTCATTTTCAGATTACTATCTGTATAAAACTGAGCTAAACGAATGTCGATGAATGAATAATTTTCACTAATATACCATTCATTTTCATTTCATATGGGTTCATAAATTATCGATGGTAGCCGCATGATCACCGCAGAAATCTCAAACACGGATAATAATATATGCAAAATATATAAAAATTAAGTCTGCATTACAGTCTTGATTTCGGCACCTGCGCCGGTGGCGCAACCGGTCATCTAGTAGAATATAAAAGAAAAAACACAAGAAAATAAACCAACAGTAATAAAACAGAAACGAAAAAAAAAACACACAAATTGGGCCAACCCAGGCGTGAGCGAGGGCGGGATAGGACTTGCCTAGGCTAGGGGCGCCGCCTCAAACCCTTGCGCTCACGGAAGACGGAACTCCCTCCCGCTTGGGTTAATCCCCACCACACACACGTCTTTCTCGACCCTACCCCGTCTATTCCTTCTTTTCCCCACTCCCGACCTCGTGCTACCGAGAGCTAGGTTTTCTTAACACTCCTCCCCATCCCCTCGGCGGCCGCACAACCGGCCGAAGCCCCCGATCTCCTCGACCCCTCGCCTCCGTTCCAGATCGTTGTTTATGAGGTATCAATCGACGCCTTCCTAGATCTATGCGCTTCCTTCCCTGACGGACCCGTACGATCGGCTGGATTCGCTCTTCTTGTTTGCTCTAGTTTTATTACTAGTTTGTGGTCGGTGTCGAGGTTCCTTTTTTTGTTGTTGCTCTGGGATGTTGGCAATCAATTCTGGGAGTGCGAATACGGGGTTTGATGGTTATCGTGTGGTTCCAGTATTCCACGTTAGGTCTTGATCAGATCCAACTAATTTTGGCCGTCTAGGTTCCACTTCACATTAGGTCTTCGAGGGCATCTGACAATCTATTCGGTTTAATCCTGCGAGGTAACTAAAAACGATTTGCTGCGTTTAAGATAGATTCGTCTGTTTCCTGCTTAAGAAATGTGCGTTGAAATTTTATTTCGAACGTTTAGGGTTTCATGATCGTTTGTTGATATTGCCAAACTTTGGATGGAGTTGCTGTGCTCCTACGAGTTTCGTAGGTCCCTTGGTTGCTTCTTTAAACTCTGGGGCACAGTCATTCGTTCGTGGGTACTATGACGTGAGAATAGTTTTTAGCATGGATGGAGTTGATTGTCTCCATTTCCATGGGTACACGATTCTACTGGTTGCTCATTACTACTTTGTTGGGCCTTGGAGCAAAAGGTTTGTTGAAATTGGAGCTAGACGATTCTAATTTGTTCCATTTATTTTTCTTTTTACAATCCTTACCATTTACTGTTTCTATTGACAAATCTTTATTCGATCCCCTTCTGTTTGACACAGTTGAGTTTATATTGCATCGTAGATATCATGTGGATATTTCTTTGCGAGCTTATGGATATTTCATATTTTGAAGTGCTGCGTTTCGATGATAAAAACATAGTGCGGTATTTGTGTAAACCTATAATTTTATTGGATCTACTGTATTTTATTTTGATCCTTTTCATTGACTGATATGCTAGATTTAAGCATCTCAGGATTTTTAATCAATTACATAGTTTTGTTACTGATTTATTTTTAATATAGCAACAAAGAGCCCAGGGTTGGTGAAAGCCTCGTGACTTTATTTGATCTAAATGTTTCATGTAGATGCTGCGTATAGGGTTGGTAAAGAGCCCAGGGTCAGGTTTTAGGCGACCAGCCGTTTCTAGCCATCATATAGGCGTAGGCTAAGACAATATTTGTTAAATTTTGTACTGAAACGGCTAAACCAAATGAAGGCCGATAAGCGAGCCAATGTGCAGATAATTTTTTGGCAAGCGTATATTGCAAAATGTGAAACCAAACCAAGTCAAGACAAATGTTGTCGTCTTGCAAACATTAGCTACCGAGCAACCTCTTAGAACTTTGTTCTGACTGTTATGTTAGATCGGAGCATTTCATAAGGTATTAACGATGTAGAAAGTAAGGGCATGTTTGTTGTTGAGATTAAGGTTAACTTTGCTACAAAGAAGCTTAGGCAGTGTGGCCAATAAAAGAAGGCAAAAGGTTGCGATGGACACATTTGAATATAGATAATATATTGCGGAAAACCACAACTGTGGCCAGGGCCAATGCTTAGAAACTTGTGGTGTGCGTAAGAATAACTGTGTTGAATTGTAGCCGAGACCAAACAGCTCCTCATTAGTAGTCGTATTCTACTTTTGTTTAGAACACTTTGAATCTCTGCTCCTTGTGTTCTAGTTGTTGAATGAGTGGAAATCGACCTGACCTAATAGTGTATATCTTTAGGGCATTTTACTTTCCTATCAAGAACAAATTTCTGGCTCTTTTGTTTCTATATCATCTTTTTCCTGGTATGCTCTAATTATTTTCTCAATTCATTGCAGCTCGAAGGAGAAGCCCACTCTCGGGTAATACTCTTGTGTTCACCCATACAGAGTTTTCCTTTGTCGCCTGATCTCAATGTTACAGTTTTTGAACTAGTAACTTTTTGTGAGTTTGTGATGTAACCTGACATGTCTTGAGTTCAAGTTCTGTTTGTTGATATTTCGATTAGTTATATGTGTCTGTAATAAGTTCAGTTCATTGACACTTTGTTGTCTGCATGTTGTATTTTTCTAAATGTTGGGCTTTAGTCAAGTTAGGCCAGTCCTAAAACACTTCATGTTCCAACTACATAAGTTCTTGTTCACAATATCATGATTGTTGTTGATGTCTGACATTTGTTTTAATGTTTGTCTTACTGCCACTCTTCATACTAACATAAGAAACTTTCTACCTCATGAATGCTATTTGCTTCACATGGTTTTCTAATTTTATGTTGTGATTTGCCTTCATCTCACCGTTGCTGTCAATGCTAAGTGTTCTGCAAAACTTCTTGTGAGTCATATGATAAGATCATGTTTAGCATTACTGCATTATAATTTCGTGTTATATGCAGAGGCCAGCGGATTAAGACCCGCAAACGGAATATCGCGGCTCCTTTGGACCCTGCATCATTCTCTGATGCAATTGTCCAGATTTATCTGGATAATGCTGGAGATCTGGTTAGGCCCTGTTTACAATTTACATACTATTGACATTTCACCAATGCTGATACTACTTGTAAGAGGTCTGACGTTGGGTTTGTGAAAAGATTTTAATAATCCAAACTGTTGCTTCATCATAAGAGACACGCTGTTTAGTTCTTTTTCTAAAACAAAGGTACATCTCAGATTACTTCTATTTGCAAGAGGTAGTTGAAGAAAGTCTTACCTGTATTTTGCCCGGCAAATCAGTTCAGGACTATGCGTACCTATTATCTTGTCTGGTCAAAGAAATAGATCAGCGCTTTTGTCCCTTTAAGAGTACTTATTTCATGAAATATGGTGAACTTTCTAGTTCAGGCAATGCAACAGGTCTGTGTACTTACCCTATTATTTGCGAGAAATAATGAAAAATTGCATAATTAATAATAGCTGTGGTGCTTATTGAAGATTAGCTAGACTGGGGCAATGTTATTATACTGGCTAATATCTTATCTGTAGCTAAGATTAACCTTAGGCATTAGGACATGTGTCTATTGACTTCTTTTTTGTATTTTCTATCCTGAGCAATCAATTCTTAATGAAGCGCCCCTGACAGGAACTTGTTGCCAAAAGTATAGAGTCCTCGGATCTCAACTTCTCACGTTACGGTGACACTTTCTTTGAGGTAATCTGTCTATATTGAGCATTTTCATGTATGCTTCATTCCATATGGCCATTCCTTCTCTAGATACCCAGAGTCATTGACAGCTTGACTACACTGACTATACTTGATTTTAAAGTTTTTATTAGATTGTTTTTGCAATAGTGTGCTTTTGTCGATTTTTTGTACATATATAGTTGGCTTGTGTAAGATTTGAAATTCCAGTCTTATTATCTTCAGGTATGCATCTTCGACATATGCACATCGAACTTCCAAAGTGAATGCTTTTGAGTTCTTTATAGTTACTTTTTAACCTTTTTCTGTGTGCATTCCATTATATTCAGTCCTTTTACATACTTATAGCGCACTACCCCGTTACAAAATGTAAGGCGTAGAGATGTTGTCGTAGGTCAAACTTTATCTACATTACCAAAGTAATAAAATATGAAAATATGCTTAATGATGGACTTAATGATACTGATTTAGTAGAGCTCGATGTATTTTCTGAACTTGGTTAAACATAAAAACGTTTGACTTCAGTCGAAATTTGCATGTCCTCTATTTTTTTACTGAGGGAGTGGTTACCATTAATTTTCAGTCGAAACATAAAAACCTGATTGATTTTCACATTAACTGTTGCACAGTGGCACAACTAAAATAAGTAAATATTTTTTCCTTCTACTTTTTTTCCCATACAATGCAAAAACTTAAAAAAAAAAACTTAAAATTTGTGCCAATGCAGGTTGTTTTCATTGGAGTGCGTACTCAACCTGGCACAATTAAACCGGAAGAAGAAGGCGAGCGCCACCCCTATTCTCTTATTGATTGTGCCGCACAGCGTGAATCAATTTTGCCCTATGTCCTCTTTATTCAGAAAACATTGCGCAGGAGGCCTTTCTTGATAAAGAGTCTTGAAAATGTTATGCGCAAATTCCTCCAGTCCTTGGAGTTCTTTGAAGAAAACGAGAGGCAGAAACTTGCCATTTTCACAGCACTTGCATTTTCTCAGAAATTATCAGGTCTTCCACCTGAAACTGTCTTTCAGCCATTGCTCAAGGACAATCTTGTTGCCAAAGGAATAGTCCTTTCATTCATTACTGAGTTTTTCAAGGAATATCTGAAGGAAAATAGTTTGGATGATCTGATTGCACTTTTGAAGAAAGGCAAAATGGAGGATAATTTACTGGAATTTTTCCCCTCTGGAAAGAGAACTTCTGAGGCTTTATCTGAGCATTTCACGTGAGTTGGTTGGCGGTGCTTGTCTCTGGTTTCAGTTTCTTTTTTATGTTTTCATTTGCATGAGGACGTTTGATACTTATTTTGTTGTCTGCTGATTTTTTTCTTGTGCTTGCATCAGCAAAGAAGGCTTGACTAGTCTTGTTGAGTACAATGACAAGAAAATGTTTGAAGTTAAACTCAAGGAGATAAAGTCAACCCTGACTACCATGATCAGTGAAGAAGCTGAAATATCTGAAGTCACTGAGGTTGTCAAGCAACAGGTGAAAGATGCTAAATTTCCTGATATAGAGGTTGTCCGCATGCTGTGGGATGTCCTGATGGAAGCTGTTCAGTGGTCTGGAAAGAACCAGCAGCAAAATTCTAATTCAGCACTTCGGCAGGTAAGATCCCTGTATTGGATTTTTGTTTTAGCTTGGAATTTGCTCCCAGGTATTTAACAGGCAGAAGCACATCTCCAATAAATCATGTAAAGTTAAGGGCAAGAGTGGCATCCGCTAGTCGGACATGTAATTACTTGCGATATTATATGAAAATGGATCCATCTTATTTGTTTTGTTTTCCATTTGCATTTACAGGTGAATGCTTGGGCTGGTCTTATGAATGCATTTTGCACAAGTGGAAAGCTAGAACTGGAACTTATATACAAGGTGCAGACACAATGCTACGAGGATGCTAAGCTGATGAAGCTGTTCCCTGAAATTGTAAGATCACTGTATGATCAAGATGTCTTAGCTGAAGATACCATACTTCTTTGGTTCCGAAAGGGTTCGAACCAAAAAGGAAGGTAACTACGCTATTTTATCCTTTGCATTTAACTTATTTGATCACATGCATGTAACTGAAAAGTCATTTATTACAAGTATCTTGGCGTCCTGTGTGCAATCTGTGACAGCGTCAGTTAATATGTCTGAAGCTCCTTATAACTGTAACTAACTGGCAGGCAATCTTTCGTGAAAACCCTGGAGCCTTTTGTCAAATGGCTTGAGGAGGCTGAGGAGGAAGAATGAAGTGTGATACCAAGCATTGCGCGGATGCCGCTTTGAGTATTTCTTTGTATCCCATGTTTGTGGATTCAGTGGGCATACTTTCGCTGCTTTTTACTGTAATCTCCCTAGTGCTATAATGCCTTGCAGGATAAGAAGTCGCTTTAACAATATTGTACTCCCTCCGATCCATATTAGTGGGCATAGCTTTGTCTAAATTCATATGTATCTAGTTAAGTATTTAGACTAGATACATGTGTATCTAGACAAAGTTGTGCCCACTAATATGGATCGGAGGTAGTACTAAGATTTGGAAAAATGTTTGGTTATTATTATTACTGAAAGGAACTTTACCATTCACCATGCTTTATATTGTGTACCTTGGATGCATGCGTATATATGTCATATCCACTTCGCACACGTTTGATATAGGACGTATGGCCTAGTCAGTGCATGAACTGGATACAAGTTGTAGAAATAACTTCACCAGGTCCGAGCCATCGTTCCTTCTCAGTCTCACGATTGGTCATGCACGAGCAATTGGCAGAGCGTCATTGTCTCTGTCTCCGTGCTCAGCGCAAAGTTGTTATGCCGCAAATTCTACCCAGTGAGTACGGTTTCAGTTTGTAAGGTAGGCACATCCGTGGCTGCCAGCCTGCCACCATCTAGCCCCGTGTTCGTATGGGCGACAACCAATGAATCATCACGGAAGTAAGCATGGACATGGACTTTTTTCGAAAAGGGGAGTCCCAGGCTCTTCATCGAGCGATGCATGCGGCTTTTTATTACTATTAGATAATGAAAAGTATAAAGTTTACATCTTAACAATCACACAAGATTGAGACATGAATCAACCAGCGAAAAAACAACATAATGCAACTATTGTACTTAACAAAAGAAAATAATAACCCGTAGACAGGTAACAAAAGCGAAGCATTTAGCTAAAATGAAAGGTGATGAAAAGAAACATACTGAGCTAGCGAGAACAAATAAAACCGCAATCAACCGAAGAAGCAAACGAACCAAGAAAAATGTGGCCCGACAACATTTTGCCACACCTAAGCAACATAAATTGTAGACAGACAACGAAGGTGAAACACACAAAGAAAAAATGGCCTCTATGATACAGAGTCGGCTACTCAAGACCGGATACTATCGTAAATTATATGTTTGTTAAACTGGCAGTTGGCAGTAATATGAACGACAAATCTAATGAATCATCGTCCGAAAACCCACTCGGCAAAAAGTTTCGTAAAAACATGAGAAAGCCTTGTAGATTTGAAAGGATTTCCTAAAGCTGAAATCAAAGGTAAGACACATAAAACGGAAACATACACGAACATACTGGCTTTAAAAAAGTAAACCGGAAACATACACGAACAGACGGACTTAACAAAAGTACACCGTCAACCTTGTGGAAAAGAAAACAGTAAACCGCATGCAGGTAACAAAAGGGAAGCAAGTAACAAAAACGGAGGCGATGGCAAGAAACAGACTAAAATAGCGAAAAATGAGAGGAAAAGCCATAATGAAGAACAAATATAATCGCAAACAATCGAGGAAGCAAACGAACGAAGAAAAAAGTAGCCCGGCAACATCTCGTGGGACCTAAACAATAAGGGAAATACCTTAAAGCGCAGCTGCGCTATTTCGTAAGATCGAGCGCTCACCTCCCCGACGCCCTTCCTCGCCAAATTCACCAAATTAGCTCTCCTCTCGTGCTCGACGCCGGCAGCAGCCCTGCCGCTGCTCGGTCCTCTCTCCTGCTTGCTCCCGTCTCCCTCGTCCTCGACAACAACCGCCCGACCCCGCGCCGGCGACCTCGTCCCTAACCTCCCGCGGCTCTCCTCTCTCCAGGCCGGCGACCTCTTCTACCACGCCGTCTGGAACTCCCGATCGCCGCCTCTGGTCGTCCTTCTCTCCGTCTGCGCCGGCGACCCGTTCCAATCTCTTCCCCGGACCGACTCCCTATCCTGATCGCCCTGGCCTTTCTCCACCCGCCGGCCTTGCTACAGCCACGGCCAGCTCCGGTTCTCCCCGCTGGTCCAAGCTTGGCCCCGCGCCCTTCCAGACAGCAGCGCGCCTCCTCCATTCGCCTCCCGTGCGTGAGACCAGCGTCGCCTACACTTTTTTTGTGCAGGTAGCTGCCTACACCTCAACCATCCAGCAGCTAGGTGGCTTAGCATGCGTATACATATACATATACGTGCCCAATGTATGTGCCCAATTGATCCAGCTCGATCTAGCGTTGTGCTAGCTTAGCTCGCATGTTTCTGTCTCGCCGACCGTGGCCATCCGCTCTCACGGCGCCTCTCCGGCTCCGGCCTTTCGATCCGCCACCATTTTTTTAGGTCCGTCTCATTGACGTTTCGCCGATGTTCCGGACATGACCGTTCTCGTAACCGGCGAGGTCTTTGTAGGGAACGACCGTCGATGTTTCGGTTGTTTCAGCGTCACAAAAGTTGCTCTGACGCCCACAAAATTTGCGTCGTCTTCCACAAAAGTTGCTTCGGCGCCAATAAAAGTTGCTCCGGCCTTCCTAAGCCACAAAAGTTGCTCCGTCGCCCACAAAAGTTGATTCAGAGCCCACAAAAGTTGCTTCCTATCCCACAAAACTTGCTTCGGCGTCCAAAATACTTGCTTCCTCGCCCATAAAAGTTGCTTCGGCGCCAACAAAGGTTACTTCATCGCGCACCAAATTTGCTTCGTCACCCACAAATGTTGCTTTCTCCGTCGCCTAAAAAATTTGCTTCGGCGCCAACAAAAGTTGCTTCGTCGCACATAAAAATTGCTTCAAGGTCCACAAAACTAGCTTCCTCGTCCACAAAGTTTGCTTCCTAACCCACTAAAGTTGCTTCGACGCCTACAAAAATTGCTTCAGGGCCCACAAAACTTGCTTCGTTGCCCATAAATGTTGATCCGTCCTCCACAAAATTTGCTTCAGCACCCGCAAATGTTGCTTACTAACCCACAAAAGTCGATTCGGCGCCCGCAAAAGCTGCTTCGACGCCCACAACTGTTAGCAACTACAACACCCTAACGGGGGCGATTGGTTGGAGTATTGATAACGCCATTCTGAATCTAGGTTTTTCGCCGCGCATAAAGTTGCTTCATAGTACACAAAAGTTGCTTTGTTGCTCACGAAAGTTGCTTCTAAAAAAAGTTATCGAAACATATCCAAAGTGGGTCTACTTTTGAAGAACTCGTCGAGAGAACCCTGATGGTGAAAACGGATTTCAGTTTCAATGCTTGGTTCAAAAGTTACGACTTTTAAAAATCAAAGAATGAAATAAAAGGGCATGATTTGGCTGGTTCTTACATAGTACAGTTCACGTGGGATTGTTTCTTTTCTATTTCAGGTGAGCGCCACGGACTACCATCGGGCGCCTGAGCGCCCGCTAGACTTGTCCAAACAGTAAACCATAGTAAAAAGACAAGGATGGCGAAATACGCAAAGAAAAAACACCAAAATGCAGCGTGAGATCAAAGAAACAACCCCCGAGTCATCATGACAGCTTGTCGACCAAACAAAACATGCAAACAAAAACAACGACAACAACTCTCGCAGTAAAAACATATTATATATCCTTTGTAGCCTGACGCATCGTTTCTATCACCTTCGAGAGAATCCGTAAGATAACGAGCAATCCACCAAACTCATAAGTCACAAGGAAAGCAACTAAACACGAAACTAACGGAGAATATACATATCATACGAGACAGACGGGTAAAAATTGTCACACATACCTGGTCTTGGCGATGAGATCGGCGGACCAAAGAAACAAGGGGACCTCGAGACGGCCACTGTAGAAAAACACGATTACGTGGACGGAGCGAACCTCGGGACGAAGACGAACCGCTGAAGAAAAAGGAAATCAGGTATATGAGGGAAAAGCCAAAATATAAAAACACAATAACCCAAAACGATAATAAGATAAGACCGGCAAATGTGTGGCGTTCAGTAGCTCCGGAGTGCATCCGTGAAGCAATTTGTAATGACAATATGATTATTAATCAATAAAGTGCATGGTTCTGTAAAAAACACCTTTAACCACTAAATTCAGGAAAGA
The DNA here is from genome assembly GCA_947311845.1 of Poa pratensis. Taxonomy (NCBI): domain Eukaryota; kingdom Viridiplantae; phylum Streptophyta; class Magnoliopsida; order Poales; family Poaceae; genus Poa; species Poa pratensis. The sequence continues at coordinate 68,947,435 of CAMZMU010000049.1, read as the reverse complement.
AGTCGCGGCCACCCGAGTGCAAGATGATCATGAAGAAGCAACAATAACGACCATCGAACAGTCACAGGGACCCTGAAAAGAAGCAGTGACACCCAAACTGGAGTCGATCCGCATCAACAGGACGACCTATGAAGAAAGAAAGGCCAAAGATAATCACAGATCCGTCGACCCCATCGACAGAAAAAACGAAATAACAAAGCAAGATCCACACAGATCAGGAAGGCCCTAACCTTCGACACATTACAAAACATCGACTTGTAAAGAACGCCCAACATCGACGGCGAGGAAGCGTGGCCGATGGATCTGCGGCCACGACAGGAGACAGAGCAAGAGCAGCGAGTGAGAAAAAAATGGGAAGGGTGACACGCGGATGGAGGACAGAGGGTATCAACACGCTTCTTCCGAACAATAGAACATACCCGACAACCAATGGCAGAAAAGCAGATGAGACCGTGGGGACGGTAGCAACGGGAAAAGCCCACCATGCCCCCGGCACAAAAGAATTCCGTTGCAAAGATGAGGCATACCCTCCAGGAGCAGTCAGGGGGTAGGCGGCCCCACGCTCAGCGAGAGAAACCAAAGAGCTGCCAGTTACTCCCCACGTGAAAATCAAAAAACGTAGGATAAAGATCACGGTCAGCCAATGGGCCGTTGCAAATCCGCCCCTCCTCCACCCAGATTAGACGCAGTGCGTGAGACCGAACGGTGGGGCCGCGATCGCCCTGGGGCGTTCGGGGGGCGTCAGCGTGACGAGGGGGAGCGAAAAAGCGTGTGCATGGCAATATATCAAATCACTATTCATGCCGACTCCGGAAAGATGACATGATCGGACGGCGCGGAAGGTCGGAGAGGCTCGAATCTGATGGCCAGAAAGCTCAAATCGCTGAGAGGGCGTCTGGAGGTCTCAACGTTTATACTTTTAGACGCACAATTCAAAGACACCGGGGAGAACAAATTTGTTGTTCGGATCAACTAAGGGGGATTGGAATCATGCGCTTCACAAATGGGCCATGGCAATTTGATTTCCACCCTTTACTTCTACAGAAATTTGATGGAGTGGTGAGACCATTGGACCTGTCTTTTGAGGAGATGTAGATATGGGTCCGAGTGATTGATCTACCTTTGGACATGATGAATGAAGCACACGACATATTGATTTGGCAGTTGGCTTGGGGATTACCGAAAGGCGGAAGTGGTGAGGTTGGAACATCATGGGAGGGAGGATCTGCGTATCAGAGTGGCTATTTGTATCAATCAACATCTTGCTCGTGGTGTATATCTTAAAGAATCTGATGATCTGGTGGAGGGGAAGTGGTTTGACATCAAGTATAACAAAATACCACACTTCTGCTTCGATTGTGGTAGACTGGTTCATTCATAGGGTACCCGCAAGGCTGAATCAACAAAGTCCAACTATGGGGAGAATGGTTGAGGGGTATCTATGGGTCATAACAAAAGGGCTCCTCCAACACAAAGGCTGTCACGTTCAGCGAGTAGCTTCTCTAGCAGGTCAGGTGAGACCGGATCTTTTGATAGGCCATTTATCCATGACCTACCCCCGAAATATGCTCTGTTCAAGGAACATGCCGAGTCAAGCTCATCCCGTGTTGGTGGGAGAGTTCCATGCATGGGGCAGGGGAGGTGAATAGCTCTACCAAAAACCACATGGTTGTTGGTAAAGAGACATGTGGACAGAAGGATTGGCATTGCCTGTGAATCTCTCACCGAAAAATACCTTGGACTACCCACAGTTGTTGGAAGATCTAAAGAAGGGAGCTTTAAGCACAATAGATAGAGATCATGGGGAAAAGTACAAGAATTTTAAGGGCAAGGAATGTCAAAAGCTGGGAGAGGTGTGCCAATTAAGTCGGTACTGCAAGCAGTGCCAACATACAATATGAGCTGCTTCAAGTCCCCTAAGAAGTTGTCTAAACAGTTAAGTTCGGTTTCCTCACAATTCTGGTGGGGCGATACGAATGGCCAGCGGCCCAGCGCAAAGTCCATTGGATAGCATGGGAGCGGATGTGCCAAAGAAAAGAAGCTGGCTAAGCAAGGTTGGCGGATTCTGAGGATGTTGAAGGCAAAGTACTTTAAACAAGGAATCTTCTATCCATTGGTTGCCCAAAAACATGCTTTGTACACCTGGCAAAGTATTATTCATGGGAGAGACCTACTCCTTTGGCAGTAGGTCTCTACGCAAGGGCTAGTATGGAGGATTGGGACGGTACTCAAATTAGGGTCGCTAATAATTGGATACCAAGAATGTGCAAGATTTTCTGTCACCTGAAGGAGAGGGCTGGGATGAACAAAAGCTTCGACAACACATCTTCGATGGTGATGTCGAGGATATTCTTAAGGTTGTTGTTGGACGAACTGGCTCTTGTGACTTTCAAGCATGGAACTTTACGAAAAACGACAAGTTTTCGGTTAAATCAGCATACCATCTTGCACTACAAAGGAAGAAGGTGTCGGGAGGAGTTGCAGAGACCTCCAGATCGTGTGATGATCATAAGCATTGGATAGCACTATGAGGTGCCTGGCAAAATAAAAGTTCATGTTTGGTGGCTGATTGAGAATGGCTTAGCGGTTGGAAAAGAGTAGTATATGAAGATTAAAGACAACATTTTCTGTCTAGTGTGCGGCAGAGAAAAAAGCTTGATCCACTGGTTTTGGTCATGTCCTCACTCAAGTGCAGCATGGACACATTTGCAGAAACTATTATGAGAAGTGTTTGATCATCCGCTGACACGACTTGGGACACATGTAGAACTCAAGGGCTGGCTGCTGTAGGTCTCCTGGTTCATGCATATGATGTATAACCTATGGGAAGCTAGGAATTGAGGCACGAGATAGTCCAAGTTTTGATGAGCAGATGGCACTAGCACGCAGAACACTGTCTCTAGAGGAATGGATGAACCTGAAAACCCATCGGCTGCCTACTGTGGCCTAGCCGGTAGAGTGTTGGCTCCCGTCGGATACAGGTTGGTACAAAGTAAACTCTCATCCGGCGTTTCTTCCAGATGTTTGCATAGGTGGAGGTGGCGTGCTTATCAGAGACCACCATGGAAGCTTCATGGCTGGAGCGGCCACTAGTAGGAAAAGGCTTATAGCCACCAGCCTACCGTTGGCGGACGTCATTTCCGTCCGCCAGCGTTACTACCGCTGGCGGGCTAGTTTCGGAGCCCGCCACTGGTTTTGCACGTACCGCTAGCGGACACCCACTATGCCCGCTAGCGGTAGTAGCAGGAATTTGCGAGAAGGTGGGACAAACTACCGCTGGCGGGCAGAATCCGTGCCCGCCAGAGGTACTAAATGTACCACTGGCGGACGCTATATAGTGCCCACCAGCGATAGTTGCCTCGGCTGAGCCCAAAAACTAGCAAAATACCGCTGGCGGGCACCCCACACCGTCCGCCAGGGGTAACCGTCGCTTTGGAAGTTCAACAGCCACCGTTTTGATTGTGCTTTGGAAGATGATCAGCCCGCCGGCCATTTTAATTGTGCATTGGAAGATGATTAGCCCGCCGCCGTTTTGATTGTGCATTGGAAGTTGATCAGCAGCCACCGTTTTGATTGTGCATATGCTTTGGAAGATGATCAGCCCGCCATTTTAATTGTGCATTGGAAGATGATCAGCCCGCCGCCGTTTTGATTGCTGCCCGGCCGCCGGCCTCCCTCTCCACCCTATATAAAAGGTCACTAATCCCATGGCCTTAAGCACACACAATCTCTCTCTAATCCTTGCAAAAGCTCTCTCTCTCTCGAGCCCTCTCTTCTATTCCAATGGAGCCACGACTCGCGCGCGTTCCTCCATCTCGGTTGTACTACTTGACCAAAGAAGATATGCACTTCAAGGTATGGGTCACCCTCCGTGCATCACGCGTGGATGTGGCTATAATACCAATGGCGATCGTCTTAATGTCGCTGATGATCGAGTAGACTAGCTATATAGTGATGTGTGTGATTTTCAAAAAAAAAATGATGTGTGTGTGCTCCCGTTGTGTCTTCTCTCATGTATTCGGTTAATTCGGTCCATTCAGTTACCTAAAAGTAATGACCGAAATATTTGGATTCCTATCATTCTTCTGATCGATTCATACAATATTATTTTTGCAAAAAACACCATTTAGGCATTTAGATGGAACAACACCACAAGCGTCCAGCCAATAAGATAGCCTGAATCGCCTACCCACGGATCGCCCAAGCAGTCGTCCGATGGCCAGCGATCCAACGGAATAGAAATAACTTGGTCATTTGGTTCAAAACTTTATAGATGTTTATATGATAGTGCTTTTTATGAAGAATGTTTCTGAAACTTTGTCAAAAATCAAGTTTATCATTTTACATAGCAACTAAGTACACATAAAAGGACTTCATGCAAGTGGATATATCTTTTTGAGTGTTTTTTTCACTCTATTTGTTTCTTTTACGAAAAACTGTCGATCGAAAACGGCGGCCACCGGGACTATTCCCGAAAGAGGTCAAATTCTCTAAAACTATTGATGTTTCTATGATATAACCACTGGTTGTGTACCTTAATAAAAATGATTATTTTAAAAATTGGAGAGCAAACTATAAAACACTTGTAGTTCAAATTTGGATTAATTTCGAAAAATCAACACAATCATTTAATTAGGAGAAATTAGATAGAAATGAAGAAAAATCCTAATACTTGGTTGATTATCCATTGTTTAAATAGTACAAAACAAATAAAAAACAATGTGTGCATTGCAGAATAATTCAAAGTAGGGAACATTATTTTCCTCACTTTAACAAAAGCAGCATTGACCAAATATGCAAAAGTATTACGCATACATCTTTATTTAATCCAGTTACATAGCTAGAGTCCATTTTTATTTAACCCTAATACATCACGAATAATATCACTAACTTCTGCCAGGTCCTAAGCCGCGGGGTGCATCACGGTCGACGCTCATGAGAAGGAACCCTATGAAACATCTGCCATCTACTATCATACACCGCTGGCGTATCCAACATATGCATGTAGCGACGGACGTGCTCGTCCTCCTCCCTGATACGGCGACGTACCACCTCCTCGGGGCCGGCTCCCTCTGCACCGAGCGTGGCCCACGCTACTTCCACCAAAGAAGATCCGGGTCGACGACGTCACCCGGATTCCTCACCAAGCTATGCGTTCCAGAAGATACCACCTCCCAGTGCTAGCCCGGCGGATCCCAGTCCCGGACATTGCCCCTATTGTCCAACAGGGACATCGTCGACGTCGATCCCCAAGATCTGAAAAAAATGAGTGGGGAATTTGATCAAACACCTAAGGTGCATGCAACCTAGGTAGGGGAGGGAGAGGGGCAGCACCTTGGCATGGGGACGGAGGGGAGGTCCACGACGGTGTGGAGGATAGTGCGGCGCCGGCGGAGGACACGACGGGCGCTGGGGCGGCGCCGGGCGCGGAGGAAGGCGTCGAGCGGCGCGGACAAGGGCGGCGGCGGCGCGGAGTAGGGGTAGGCTCAGGTCTCCCTGGCCTGGCCTTATATAAGGAAAAATTAAAAGAAAAAACAAAAACATAAAAAAACCTAGACCTTACCGCTGGCGGACGGCACACGCTGTCCGCCAGCGGTAACCCTCGCACGCGGGCCCACCACACCTTATCCCCACCCGTGTGCGGCCGCCCTTATCCACTCGCTCGCGCCCTCTCTCCCACCAAGCCACCCACCCGCCGCTCCCCACCGCCCTCTTTCTCCCACGTGCGCACACGCCCCCGCCCTCGCCCGGCCGGCTGTCGTCGACGCCGCCCCCCCCCACGCCACCCCCACGCCGAGGTGTTGCCGCCGTCGACGCCGCCCCCATGCCGCCCCCGACGCAGCCGCCACGCCGTCCGCCCCGACGCCGCCCCTCCCCCGCGCCCGAGGTGTTGCCGCCGTCGACGCCGCCCCCACGCCGCCCCCGACAAGCCGCCACGTCGTCCGCCCCCACGCCGCCCCCGACGCAGCCGCCACGCCGTCCGCCCCGACGCCGCCCCTCCCCCGCGCCCGAGGTGCTGCCGTCGTCGACGCCGCCGCCCCCACGCCGCCCCCGATGTGGTAACCCTCGCACGGAGCCCCGACGCCGCCCCTCCCCCGCGCCCGAGGTGCTGCCACCGTCGCCTCCCCTCCCAATTTCTTTCTTATTTTTTCTCAATTTCTTGTCCAAGTTGCATCTATAAATTTAGAATTGTGTAGCAATTTTAGTGTAGCAAGAAATTTATATAGAATTGTGTAGCAAGAAATTTCGTATAGAATTGTGTAGCAATTTTAGTGTGTAAGAAATTTATATTAGGTTAGTGTGTTAGAAATTGTAGGATAGAACTGTGTAGCAATTTTAGTGTGTAAGAAATTTATATTAGGTTAGTGTGTTAGAAATTGTAGGATAGAATTGTCGATGAATTTATGGTGGTGGTTGTGATGAATTTGTGATATGAAATATGTGCAGGTAGCCCTAGAGACCCTTGAGATTGCCGGAATGTTGATTAACTTCCATTCCGGTAAATTCGGGTACTCATATGTCTTATTTTTAGCCAAAGTCATGCCGAAATTTCTCGTGAATTTTGGCATGACTTTGGCTAAAAATATGACATATTTTCTATGAATTTGAAATATGACTTTATGTTACCGTCTTTTGATATGCCGATGATTAAACGATTGTGACACCGTGTGATCCAGGGGTGGGGCTAGCGGGCCTTGTGATATGCATGAGTACACACATCTCGTGCATCCTACTTGGCTCGTTGGCTCCATCCCTGAAGTCTGTATGTCACTTCTAAGTATGAGGCATGAATGCTTTTGAGTTTACCCTACTTTATTTTTTTACAATGCCGATGATTAAAATGAGATGACACTATGTTATTCAGGGGTGGTGTAAGCGAAACTTGTAATATGCAAGAATATAGAGATTCTGCATCTTACTAGTTTCGCTTACTCCATCCCTGAATTTGTGTTCAATCTAGTATATGAGGCATATTTTTTTAGAATGGCGCCGATGATTAAAATGTTGTATATATGAGCATGTTTTTTAGTTGGCCCTAATTTATTTGTGTCTAATTCACATCTTTTTGCACCAAATTCAGTAACAATTTCTATACTTTACATCTTTCTATACTCAAATTTGTTGTGTAACATGCATTTTTATTTGCCACAGAGCATGCCGCCGCGCCGCCGCTCCATGAGCGGGTTCATTGGCGTCCGTCACCGCCCATCTGGCCGGTGGTCCGCGGAGATCACCGTGAACGGCCAGCGTTGGTATATGGTGACCTTCGACACGACGGAGCTCGCCGCGCGCGCGTTCGACGCGGCAACCTGGAGGTTTGGACGGCCGCGTTCTGAGCTCAACTTCCCTGACGTTAAGGACCGGGAGGAGGCTGTGTTCCTCGCGCCGCCGATGGAGATCGTCGACGTAGACGAGGCGCGGCGTAACCGCCGCCAGGGGATAGCTCGCTGCGCTGTGATGTCTACGCACGCTTCTATTATTGTAGACAGTGTTGGGCCTCCAAGTGCAGAGGTTTGTAGAACAGCAGCAAGTTTCCCTTAAGTGAATCACCCAAGGTTTATCGAACTCAGGGAGGTAGAGGTCAAAGTTATCCCTCTCAAGCAACCCTGCAATTAAGATACAAGAAGTCTCTTGTGTCCCCAACACACCTAATACACTTGTCAGATGTATAGGTGTACTAGTTCGGCGAAGAGATATTAAAATACAAGTGACATGGATGATTATAAGTGGTAATTGCAATCTGAAATAAAAATGGCAGCAAGTAAACATGTAGCAGAACTGGTTGTAAACGGTGTTTCAATGCTTAGAAACAAGGCCTAGGGATCATACTTTCACTAGTGGACACTCTCAACAATAATAATATAATTGAATACATAGATATTTCCTTTTCACTATGCTACTCTGAGTTATTCTCTCGTTGGATAACGAACACCAATCCACCGCGTAGGGCTATAAAAGCACACCTTAAAGTCGCATTCCCATGTCTAGTTAACCCCACACTGTCAACTTGAGCGCACTAGAAGGTACTAGACAAACACCGCAATTTCATAGAGACATCCAACGCAAATAATAACTCATGATAAGTATTCCTGTTATCTTTAGCCTAAGAGCCACACACGGGGCGCACACTGTCAACTTTGCACCGTGGGACAAAGGTGTCTCCGGAGATTACATTAATAAAACCACTTGAGTAGCATATAAGATAATGAAGAGTACATCTATGGATCCATCTAGATTACAAAGCTCATGATCACATAAAGATCACACCATGGAGAGAGAGATAAACCACATAGCTACCGGTAGAGCCCTCAGCCTCGGGGAGAACTACTCCCTCCTCATCATGGGAGGCAGCAACGACGATGATGGAGGCGGTGGCGTTGATGGAGATGGCTCCGGGGGCAATTCCCCGTCCCGGCAGGGTGCCGGAACAGGACCTTCAGACCCCCGAAACGGAGTTTCGTGGCGGCGGAGCACGGAGATGTATTCGGGAGTTTCGTCAATTGTGTTAGGGTTTACTCCGCGGGGCCTATTTATGGTCCAAAGGGCAGCTTCAGAAGGTTCCCGAGGCCACCACACGTGGCCTCGGCGCGGGTCAGATTTAAATCTGGGCCAGCCGACTTGTCGGGCCTCTCCAGACCGCATACGAACTTCGATGGAGATGAACCTTTTGTATAAAACGTGCGGCGGAAAATTCCGAACAACTTTCGCGACTAGACTTTCTCCATTTGACGTCGTATTCAGGCCCGAACGTGACGATTTTTGAAAATAGTTTTCAGACAGATTTCTGGAAAGTCCCAATTTGACTCCAACAAGGTTTCCTTTGCCCAATTTTGATAATTTCTACACATCAAAGTGTAAAACAAGAACATTGTGCACTTTGGCAACTATTAGTAGGTTAGTCCAATAAATGGCATAATATGATATAAAGTGCATATAAAACATGTGGCAATTGATATAAATCATGCATGGAACATCAAAAATTATAGATACGTTTGAGACGTATCACGCTGCCAAGATCGAAGAGTGGCGGATGGACGCGCTGCGCCGCGCCCCGATCTGGTGCAGGCGGAGCTGGACTTCTACGCCTCGAGGAACAAGAAGAGGCAGGCGAGCTCCGATGTCGCTGGACCCTCCAGTGCAGCGCCGTCGTGCCAGAAGACCGGCGACGATTCGGATTCGAGCTTCTGGGATGATAGCTCGAACTCATCGTCCGACTTAAGTTCATGCTGGGGATCTTGAGTAGTTTTAGGTTAATTTCAAGTTAGATTAAGTGATGAATTAACGCATGTTGTTTAGCTTATCGAAGTTTAGCTTAAGTTCATGTTGTTTTAGATTTGTAATGCATGTGTGATGAACTAATATATCTGTGTATGACACTTTGATCATTTGTATGTGGTCGTCTATATTTCTGTTGTTTATTTGCCGCCTGTACTTGAATTTACTGTATTTATACTGGATATATTGCTGGAATACGATTTTCCAGAAAAAAATAATTCCCAGAAAATGTACCGCTGGCAGGCGTGGTGGATTATCGCTGGCGGACGCTTGCCCGCCAGCGCTGTGTCATATACCGCTGGCGGGCGCTAGGGATGCCCGCCAGCGGTAATTTTTACCACTGGCGTAATGATCGCTGGCGGGCACCCGCCCGCCAGCGGTAGGCCATTTCCGTCCGCCAGCGGTAGGCCTTTTCCTACTAGTGGGCCCATTTCCCCCACGCTACGAACGCTGAAGGTGTCGAGCTGCTAACGTGTCATCGGGTGATTCTCCTTGTGCGGGAATTACAGCTGCCAAGAGTGGCAATGGAACTGAATTGTGCGGGTGTTGTGTCGAAGCTAACAAAGAAGGACAAGAAGACAAGGACCGATCGATTCATTGTCCGCCGATAGAAGAAATCAAGTATATTCTATCAAGCTTTGAGCATTTTTCGGTGAAGGCAATAAGGCGTACGTCGAATGACGTAGCCCACGTTTTAGCGACAGAAAGCTGCGTTAATAAATTTTGTAATTTCTCAACTTTTTTTTTGAACAAGGAGAGGCCCAGAAGAGCCTGGACACCTTCATTAATTCAGCGGAAAGGTACATTTATAGTAAGGACCTCATAGAAATTCCTAAAAACAATTAAGCCCCTATTGTTTATAGAGAAGACCTTAGGAAATAAATTGAAAAAGCAATCGGGTCCTCTAGCGCCATCGTAGCACCAAGAGGACAGGGCACAACCGTCTTCATCGGCATCAGGGACATCGCCACTTGACTTCGAGAAACCAAGGAGCGACACGTCGAACGCCGTTGAGGGCCTCCACCTAGAGGTGATATGTCGGAAACAACTGCTGACGAAGAGAAAGGCCACCGGTTAGCCAACTGAGTCGGCAAGCAAACCAAGGTTGCCGAGAGTGGCGATCTCACCATGGTGTCACAACACCAACACCACCAGACTCCAAATTGTGGTTCAGCCACACCCCTCCTTTGCCCAACTCCACAATGGAGAGATGTAGAGAAGAGAATGGCTTCGCCGAGATTCGAAATCCCATAGCAAGAGCAGGTCTCCAGCCCCCACACCATAAAATCAAATCCGCCATCAAACCCTAAGCTCCCGCCACAAGTCAGAGGAGGCAGATGTTGAAAAAGATTGTGGCAGCATAAAACCAGCAAGCAGACCTTATTGAGGGAGTTGCCCGACGTCTTCGTCCTCACCATCTCCGGCCCCCCATGGGAGCACCACCGCGAAGAGAAGAATCACCACGCAGAGCAGGGCCTGGTCTGAAAACCCCAACTTCAAGCTACCGATGTAGACCTTATTGGGAGGGATGTGGGAGCCCTCATCCTCACCTGCACCACCGCATGCCACCAATGGAGTACAACAAGTCAGAGGAAGCCCACGGTGCGCCGGATCGGGTTGTCAAGATCAAGAGACCTACCCTCATACGACATAGAGCCAAACAGTACCAACCCTGCACCTAACCTAGACCTGGCCCTATAAGAGCATCCACAAATGGGGAAGGCTTGATGAACTGATGAACTGCTCAAGTAACAAAAATAAATGGAACAAAATCTAATTATCAAGTTAGCGCCCGGCTCGGAACGCTGAGCGCTTAATCCATAGCTAAAAGAATGCCAAGAGAATTTTAAGCGTCTTCGCGAGCGCTCGAGCTCTCCATCACCAGATCTTGTCTGTTTGAACCTCATCCAACCAAGTGAATGGCGATTATAACGCTGCATGGAGAGGCTCCAAGCGCCCAACGCCTCTGATTTCCATGCCGCTAGTCAAAAAATGAGTAGCGCCGAGCAACAACTTATACGTTCGACGCCCAGGATTCGATGGAGCAACTTTAGATCGGGGGGTTATAATCGTAGCATCGGCATATTAGCGCTCCACTGTAAATGCTCTAATCTACAGGACATCGGGTGCCTCTCCCTCCTCTAATGCAGACGACATCACCGCCAGAGAAGATTTGGTATCGGGCCGGAGCAGTGGAAGAGGAGATGACTCTCAAAGCTTTCTCTCAAAAGGACCGAAGGGTGGGGATATGTTAGAGCATCTCTAGTATATCCCTTAAAACGGGCAGAACTGAGAAATAACCGCCGATTTACCTTTTCTTGCGAAAAAACGTCCCGAACAGACACCACATATGGCCTGACCTTTATTTTTTTAAGTGCCGTGAAAAAATCACCCCTCCGACCCGAGAAAACAAAGGTTCTGTGGCTGACCCAATGGTGCCCTGTATTGCGAGGAAATCGTTGGTGGGAGGGATATTTCAGCCCACGCAAGTTCCCGCTCCCCTTCCCCTTCTCTGGCCGACCTCGCCGTGGCCCTCAAGCGCCACTATGGACGCCTCCCAGCCGTCGCTAGTGACTGTCCCGTCGCGGCGGCGCAATCGACCGAGCCACTCACTCGGGCAACCACCGCCGGCCTGCTCACGCCCATGTCGGAGGCAACCTCCACCGGCGTGAAACGCAAGCGGCTGGACAACGTCATCCACCGAGGCGGCGCTGTCGCCGCTGCCGCTGGTTCTGCTTCTGTTCCCGCCAAGACCGCTTGGGTTTCCGGGTCTGTTTGGCCACAGCCCAAACCAGCCCTTAAAAGATGTTTACCGTGTCCTGTATCTCAGGTTTACAGGCCCGCGGGATAAGAGCATCTCTAGGAGAGCCCTTAAAAGCCGCGAAACCTTGAAATAACCGCCAAAGACAGTTTCGGAACCTTAAAAACAGACATAGCAGTCCCCTTAAAAGTCGCGGCCCCGTAAACGATTTTGAGGGTGCTCGACAATTCGGCCCGCGAAACCGCGAAACTTGGGTTTTGGCGGCCGACCCGTAGGGCAAACCCTATCGTTCCATTGCGTTGGCGGGAGGGAACATTCAGCCCGCGAACCACCACTCTCCTTCCGCCGCCGCCGAATCCTCTTCCCCTACTCCGGCCAACCGCGTTCCTGGCCCAAGCTCCGCCATGAGCTCCACCGATCCGTCCTTTGTCACCGTCCCTGTTGCGGCGGCCTCATCGGCAAATCCAGCTGGCCCGGGACAGATCGGGGCTAGCTCCGCCGCTGCTCCCGTGCCGGCGACCGACCGTCAAGAAGCGCATGCGACTCGGTACCGTCGGCACGGCCAAAGCCTTAGCCGCTTCCGTCGCCGCTGCCGCGGCTACGGGCCCGATGGCCGATTCCCCATCCACGCCCTCCGGGACAGGGAAGAAGAGAGTGCCCGTGCGGAAGATTAGGGCCAACGCGGCTGCCGCTACCCCCGCCATGGCTTCTCTGTCCGCAACACCCGCAAACGACGCCGACATCTCGAGGTATGGAAATGTCTACTCTTTTCCGCCACCTCTCACGTTTCTAGTTTGTGAAATGAAATTCTTGCTCCAATTTGTAGCATCCCACTCTTCGATGCATCCCATTCATTCGTTGACATGATGAATGCCGCATCGGTTGACATTAAAAACCCGCCTCTCGCAATTTCGGCTACAACGAGGCCGACGGTGGCACTGAAGGTGGTGCCGGCGAAGATGATGAGGTTGAGGAGGTAGATACGTCAATGGTTAAACAACGCGGTGTAAACTACACGGTCTTGGAAGATGAGACATTGATCCGTGCTTGGGAGAGTATTTCTCTCGACTCTATACACGACAATGATCAAACCAACGGAAGGTATTGGCAAAGAGCGGAGGACAAGTTCTTTCAACTTATGCCGCGCAATGTTAAAAGGGTGACTCAGACGTACCAATCACTCCAAGGCCGTTGGGACGTGATCAAAACAACGTGTAGCTGGTGGAGTGGATGCTTGCAACAAGTGCATAATTCTCCTCCGAGTGGTACTGTGGAGGCCGATTGGGTGAGCTAAATTTACAACTTTAACATTGTGACACTATGTTGCCTTGTTTGCTATTGTTCAGCACAGACATGGTTTCATTTTTGTAGGACCACATTGCAAGAGAACAATACAAGGACATGCAGACATCCAAGAAGAAGCCATTTACGCTTGACCATTGTTGGCAAATTCTCCAACACAGTGAGAAATGGAAGTTGAGGGACCAAGAACCTAAAAAGGGTGAAATACATATCGAGGATGATGAAGATGATGATGGTGTCGCATATGGAGAGAGGAACAAGAACAAGCCCGAAGAAAACAAGAAAGCCGAGGAAAGAATCTTGAGGCAAGTCGAGGCTGCAAGCTTGAGGGAGAAGCTTGATCAAATGGTGAAATCAAATGAGACCATGGTGGCCAAAACATTGGAGGCAAAGCAACAATTGGCCGAGAAGAAAGTTCAAGAGAAGAAAGAGATGTGGCAACTACTCTGGGAGGAGGGATGCGCAAGGCCGACATTGAGCAAAGAAGAGCCATTGCGGAGGAGAACAAGTCCGTGGCCAAGCTCCTTGCTGAGGAGAATAAGATCATGATGATGAACGAGGTGACATGGATGAACTCACGTTAGAGTGACATGACATCGCTAGGAGGGAGATCTTGCATCGAAGGAAGCAAGCATTGATCATAACAAGCGGTGGTGGTGGTGGTGGTGCTAGTGGTGGTGGTGGTGATGTTGTTCATGGTGGTGCTAGTGGTGGTGGTGGTGGTGGTGGTGGTGGTGGTGATGTCTAGGTCTAGATCATTTAGATGATGCGGGTGGGATTTTGGATGCAAGTTTTTGGCCAAAACTATGTTAATTGCCGTATTAGATTCGTCAAACTATGTCATTTGCTAAACTGATGTTGAAATTGTTAGCAATTTGATATATTTATGATGAATTTGAGTATATGTTTTTAATGTTTCTGCTATGACACGCGTCGTTTTGGCTGAAAAAACGCGACGTTCGCGAACCGTAAACAGGTTTTAAGGTTTCGCGGTTTAAGGTGTCTCTGGGGAGAGATTACTAGACATGCTCTGACGTGCTGTGACCCTCCCTAGAAGAAACCAGAGAAAACAGAACCAGGGAACACACCCCCCCGCACAGGCCACCTTCCTCCATCTCTGACTCTCTCTCCCCTCCGATCCACCCGCTCCCCTCTCCGACTGCTGCTCGCCGCGCTCAATCATGGCGGCCGATCGCTCCGCGGCCGCGGCGCCTGCCGATCCCGATGGCCCGGACGCTGTTCGCCTCACATGGAACGCCTGGCCGCGGTCCAAGGTCGAGGCCAGCCGCTGCGTAGTCCCGCTCGCCGCCTGCATCTCTCCTGTCCGCTCTCCCGAGTCCCTCGCCTCGCCCCCTCTCCCCTACCCACCGCTCCGCTGCAAGCCGCCTTGCTCCGCCCTCCTCAACCCCTTCGCCCGTGTCGACTACGCCGCCAAGATCTGGATCTGCCCGCTTTGCTTCTCGCGCAACCACTTCCCCCCGCACTACGCTGGCATCTCCGAGAACAACGTGCCCGCCGAGCTCTTCCCGCAGTGCTCCACCGTTGAGTACCTCGTCGCCGGGGCCCCGGGATCGCCACCACCGCCGCCGCCAGTCTTCTTGTTCATCATCGACACCTGCATCATCGAGGAGGAACTGGAGTACGTCAAGTTGTCCATGCGGAAGGCGGCCGCCCTCCTGCCAGAGCACGCACTTGTCGGCCTGCTCACCTTCGGGACGCAAGTGCATCTGCACGAGCTTGGCTTCTCCGATCTCAGCAAGATCTACGTCTTCCGAGGGACCAAGGAGATCTCCAAAGACCAGATTTTGGATCAGCTTGGCTTGTCAGGTGCGGCGGGGCGCCCGGGGTTCCCAAAGATCACACAGCAGGCACAGGTCAATGGGATGCAGCATCCTTCAGCCACGGCCGGGGTTAACAGATTCTTGCTCCCGGTATCAGAGTGCGAGGTCGCGCTCAGCACGGTGAGCCCATCAGGTTTGGTGAATTTACTTGTTCAACGGAGTATAATTTGCTCACTGCGTTGCTGTATTACAGTTGCTGGACGAGTTGCAGCCTGACCAGTGGCCGGTCGAGGCCGGGAACCGTGCGATCAGGTGCACGGGTGTTGCCCTCAGCGTGGCAGCCGGGTTGCTTGGGGCATGCATGCCTGGGACTGGCGCAAGGATCATTGCGCTACTTGGTGGCCCATGCACCGAAGGTCCTGGAGTGGTAAACATTCTTCCTTTCTACGCATGACCACAAATTCATCAATTGCGTATACTCCTTCTCAATGTTTTACATGATTCATCACGTACTTTAAAGTTTGGGCGTTTGAAATTTCTGCTTCACGGGAGGTATAATTTTTTCTGTGGGACTGAGGCTTATGAAGTCTCAGAAACATGGCCCTTAAGTATACTTGAGATGGCTTACTAGATGATGTCCTGTTAATTATTTTAATCTTCGTTTCCTGAAAATTTGAAAATGCGTAACAACAGATCAATAAATTTCGTACTCTATGTGTAATAGTCATGGACATCAGCACTACTAGACAACCGACACAAATCTTTACCCTTTAACGATGAGATGGCAAAATGTATCTTAAATCTACTTACAGGTGCCGTATCCTGCCTTGACGTGATGTATTCTCGCCTTGGCGTGCGGCGGCCTCGCCCGCTGGCCCAATCCCATATATGTGATAAACATATGACAGGAGGGAACCCTTAGGGCCTACAAACACTGCGGCCTGCTACCAGGGCGCTAGTTGCTAGGGGTGCTACGCTGTTAGAGTGACGCTATGACCTACTACATGTTCGCCACACAGTGAAGCTAGGTCTCTGCCTAGCCTTTAGGCCTATAGCATGTGTTATCTTGCCACACCGTTACTAATAATTTCTAGAAAATATGCGTGCGTAGCATGGAAGTGATTTTTTAGCATGTCGAAGTATATGATTTAGAACCATAAACAAGGCTAGTTGTTTTCATGTCACTTTTTTTTACTCTATCACAAGCTCCAAGCAATACATTTCTTATATAAACAATTCGATAATTAAGTGGTAGGTGTATCAAATTAATGTGGTAGCTGCATATAAAAATCTGGTAATTGTTCTCGAAAAAAACCCTTAGGTGTATCAAATCAACTTGGTAGCTCATATAAAAATGTGATAATTGTTCTCGAAAAAACTGATAGGTGTATCAAATCAACCTGGTAGCTGCATATAAAAATCTTATAATTGTTCTTGAAAAACTTATAGGTGTATCGAATGAATCTGATAGCCGCATTGAAAAATATGGTAATTGCTCTCAAATAATCTGATAGGTGAATCAAATCAACCTGATAGCTGCATTTAAAAATCTTAGAATTGTTCTCGAAAAATCTGATAGGTGAAAAATATGGTAACTGCTCTCAAATAATCTGATAGGTGTATCAAATCAACCTGATAGCTGCATTCAAAAATCTTATAGGTATATCAAATCAATCTGATAGCTACACTTAAAATTCTGATAAGTGTATCAAAACCAATCTATTAGCTCAATGAAAAATCCAATACTTGCAGCCTTTTGTAGTGGCAAACACGCGGTAATAATAAATTTGCCGTGTCTCAAGCTTTGTGCAGCAGACAGTACACATTGTACCATAGCATACAATGTAGCACATTGCAAATGTAGGAGACTATTGTAACAACTAGTGAAAATTCACGTGAACAACCAACTAAGAGTATGTGTAGTATGGGATGAGCTATGTTTAGTACTCCTATGTTTAAAGAAGAAAAGCTACACCAAAGAAGTTGCTAGCTGGGCATATAACTAGCACTAGCCACAAGGACCATTGGGGCGCACGACCAGGCTGCTGTAGTACGAGTTGGATTTGGCTGCTAGCTAGATGTTATAGTACCGGTCATTAATTTGCGACGTGGCACTGGGATGAAAGGTGCAGCGTGGTCAGAACAGGCGGGCGCGGCACCGCTGCGCTGTATCTTTCTGATTTCGAAATACTGTTTCTCTTGGTAGTTTCCATAGCACTACGGAGTAAGGAGGTATTTGTAAAACTTCTTCACATACTGCTTATTGTTTTCAATGATATTTCTCCTCTATACTTGTGTTCATAAAATCGTTTGGCATGAAATATTACTCCATTTGACAATGCAGATTGTATCAAAAGATCTATCAGAGCCAGTAAGATCGCATAAGGATCTCGATAAGGATGCAGCTCCACATTTCCAGAAAGCTGTCAAATTTTACGATGGCCTTGCTAAGCAATTGGTTAGTCAAGGTCATGTTCTAGATGTTTTTGCATCCGCTCTTGATCAGGTTAGTATTCTCTTTAGCCAACATTATACTCCCGTACTTGTATTGAGGTTTCTATCATGCCAATAGACTTATACATTGCAGAATCCCGTGTTCGCTGAAAGACTGCAACTTTGTCTTTTCAGCCGTGTTCTTAACTTATAGATCATATATTACTGTCAGTTCCCCAGTCTAGTCTTTAATCGAATGACTGACTGAAACTTTGTAGGATTAAGTTATGTGACTATTTCTTACAAGTTGCATAATGGATTAAGGCTAATTAATTGCATCTGTTCTATCAAGTAATAAGGACATAAAAGAATCAATGAATTGGTATTATCAAGGTTAAAAAGGAACTGAGGGCATCTGTAACAGAACCCCTATATTTTAACTCCCCAAACGCCTCCTCAAACCCTAACTCCTCACATGTGAAGAGTTAAAAAAAAGTGGAGCTAATTAAACCCCTAAGGCTTAAATCCCTAAAGTAAATTATTTGCAAAATTTTCTGTTCTTTTGGCTATATACTCCATTTCAACTTGATATTTGCATCAACAACATTTCAAATTCAGTGTTTCGAATTTAATTATTTAAATTCAAACACACCATAAGGTCCAAATGAATAATAATCTTGGAGTTGGTGAGGAACTTCTTGGTTCTTGATCCTTCGATACTTCTCTGGATATGTTGCATTGGGCGCAAAGGAATCGTTGACAAGTTTGATATGGCCTTCTTCCCTATCTCGATTGATATAGATGCGGCTGAATTGAGATCCTTGTCCCAGTCTCATCGCTTCTTGCTCCCGAACGATCATGGCAATAGCCATTCCAATATCATCATCCTCCTCCTCCTTTGGCGAAGAGTCGTCGAAGAACATCTCCCTCAACCTCTTCAGCTAGTAAATGCAATGTTGGAAAAAACAAAGACTAGAGAAAAACAATTAACCTTGCCAATTCGTCGAACACTTGGCTGGCAGGAGAGGTGAGAGCTTGCTGGGACGAGGCCGTGAGAGAGAGGAGACTCAGGAGAGAGAATTTTTTGGTGAGATTCGGTTTGGCTGCTTGGATTTGAGCAGGGATGGGCACTTGTCAATTTTTAGGGGTTAAATCGTATGGGAGAATGGCTAGAAAGGTTTAAGTTATCAAAATAAAATCTTTTGCAGAGTTATAGCGTTTTTAGTGTTCTTTTTGACATTTCCTAAGCGCTGTAGACGTTTTGTTAGAAAGGGTTTAACTCATCAAAATAAAAATCTTTTGCGGACTTATAGTGTTTTAAGGGTTCTATTTGACATACCCAAGTGCATTAGGCGTTTTGCCATGGCCTAGGCCGGTTCCTCTATTTTAGACAACGACTAGTTTCCCCCTGCCGTTGCAGCTTCTTCCCCCCTCCTTGGCCTCTCTAGCCCTGTTTTGCCTTCCGAGGACCTTGCCGGCCGCCTAAACTACCGTCTATGCCAAGGCAAGGCGGTAGGCCTAGGCATGCCCAAGCCAGCGCCTTAAACTACCGTTTGACTATATGGGCATTTCATTCATGGACAGAACATTGAATCACGAGTTATGTGCAAGACGTTGGATCCTTATTTATGACTAGCAATCTTGTAGGCGTTATGCATGTCTTGACTGATAATTAGCTAATAATAATTGTTAGATGTGTTTGTTTAGGCTTCTGCTTGTGCTTTTCGGTTCAAAAGAACATGGCCAAACAAACACCCGGAAATTTATAAGCACTTCTCACAAGGGTTGGTGCCAAAATGAACTAGAAACCCCAAAGCACCGGGAGTAAGGTGGCAATCGAGTCGAGTTTGGTCGGGTCAACCTTTTCCAGACCCATGCCTGAACCGATTATCGGGTCCAACGTCTGCCCGTGACCCGACCCATGGGTCAAAAATCAAACTCATGCCCGAACCCATCGGGCAAACAGACCCAATCGGGTGCCCAATCACGGTCGGAATGTATTTTTTCGGCTAGTTCAAATCCCAACGCTGCAAGAACAAGATCCGCAAGCCTCTGTTTATAGGCACCTCCGACGTGAACCTCATTCTGCTTACGAGGTGGTACTAAAATTCAACGTTTGTGCTGTGGCGTGCTTATCTTCCGCAGTCGTAGGCCTAGTAAAAATAATCACAGGCCGTGTCTCATGGTCTGGCCATATATTTTTCATGGGCTTAATTTCTTAATTGAGTTCCTTGAACGAACTTTGCCATTTATGAGGGCTGGAACGTGGTACAGGTTGGTAGGCCTAGGATACGGTATTTTGGATGTTTGTTAAGGAAATATAGATAGACTGCAGTGTACATGTTGTATATACGATTACATCTACACAAGTTGTACATGTGTTGTCATGACACGCAAGAAATTAGGAGATGGTAATATTATGACATCACATTGTATGAGCTTATTAGAGTATCCCAGTGGCTTGTATGTGAATTCACATTTAAAATCCTCCAATTGTGCTTGTTGATTTTCGATTAGCAGTTGGCACTTTTCTCCAGTTTTTCTTAATCACAGTAATTTTCAAACAGTGAGTCAAATTCCGCAAAGGAACTGAACATGTGTTTATCATTCTTTTTGATGTTTGGAACACCTAAACAGGTTGGCTAGCCGAGATGAAGCTTGCTATCGAGAGAACAGGTGGCCTTGTTGTCTTATCTGAGAGTTTTGGGCATTCCGTGTTTAAGGATTCTTTTAAACGTATTTTTGAGGGAGGTGAACATTCTTTAGGCCTCTCATTCAAGTAAGTTTACATTCTATTATCTTCTTTCTTTATTATATTTATAATTTTCATCGAAAGATGGTATGTCTAGGTAGATCTGTATATCTGTTTAGTCAGTAGGTTTGAACAAAGATCATTTCACCACCTAATTGTTTGTTGGTTCTGTTGTGCTGGCCATCCACATCAGTACATCACAAAATAAACATCCATCAGGCCTATGTCGCCATGTGACTCTTTCCCATATGTCAGCAAAATTGTTCTTTCAAAATAATTTAACCTCTAACCAAGTTGTCTCTGATTCCTGCTACACAATGGACAATGGTCATAAGAGCAAGTATAATAGATCCTACTCAGCAGGCTATAAGCCATGCCATGTCAGCAAGATCCTAGCTGGATGAAAGAGAAACAAAGAGAGAGAAGCAAGCCGGCGCTTGCTGTGTAGCCGGGCGATAGCACACTAATCGAAAACTGTAGCCCCCTTATAGCCTGCTACTGAGCGCTAGAGCTAGCTCTCCCATCCCCTCTGAGTCTTGCATGCAAGCACATGCAAATGCATCCGTTAAATAATTAAATACTCACTATAGCTAACCTAAGAGCCAGCTTACTATACGGTAGAGCATTTGTGATGATTTTCGCTGACGTGGCACAAGCTTACAGCCCGCTGCCGGCTACATTATTAACCATGCTCTAAGCAGCCACCCCACAGTTTTGGTCTGTGTGCTGCTAATGAGTAATGACATCTCCTTGGCAACCGCTCAGTGCTTCGCTTCCATCAAGTTGATTCATGTTCTCTACATCTCTTCTTCGAAACCGGTGGACTTGGTCATTTTCGCTGACAAATACTTGTGCTGCACCATAGTGTATCCTCCCCGGACTTAATTCTTGCGCTGCCCGGAGAGAACCTCTGTCCCCTTCCCTGCCGCTTCTCAATCTTTTTATGGGGAGGATGATGGCTCATGGCAGCCTTCGATGACAGTGAGATGGATTAGTAGACAGCATGATGTGGAGTGCCAGCAGGGTAGCAAGTGGTGGCCAGATTTTTGTGGGTGGTTTCAGATGGTGGCATTCGGAAGTAATGATTGTTGTGATCGGAGGCCTTGGGACTTAAGAGTGGCTAGCTCTGGCTGTGAGCTAGGAACTTAGGGATGATGTGGTAGATCTTAGCAAGCTCCAAAATGACATGGCCTAAGATTTGTATTATAGTTTTCTTTTTTTCATGTTCAGTTCCCTCTTTTATCACCATTTAGATGATGTCAACTGCTCACGTGCCCTAACCACCACTAGAAAGTTAAAGATTAAAATTGGTACGATTTTTCTTTCCTTTTTGCTTGCGATGGAGTATGATAAGTTTCTTCTGGCTTTGGTGAACTTCTTTGGAAGTCAGTATTTTTACTGCGAATTTCAGCTCAGTTATTTATCTTGAAAGTAGAGGTTCTGGAGGGGTATTTGGTCTTTCTCCTAATATCAGCGGTTCATCGAAGGAGCTGTAAACATGTACTAATTCTTGCCTTTTTTCTTTTCTTGAAGCGGCACACTTGAAATAAACTGTTCGAAGGACATTAAAGTTCAGGGTGTTATTGGACCGTGTACATCTTTGGAGAAGGTAGGGCTATCTATATCGTACACTCATTTGTGGTAAGATATCTTAAGCTGAAAAATACTAATATTAAGTCTTGCTTGACGTTTGCAACATGGCAACTGCAGAAAGGAGCTCTATGTGCAGATACAGTTGTCGGCCAGGGAAATTCAACGGCCTGGAAAATGTGTGGGCTTGATCGAAATACTTCATTTACAGTATTTTTTGACGTCTCACCGAGTGAACGCTCCAGCCAACCCGTTCATCAAAATCCCGATTTGTATATACAATTTATAACCAGGTACTTATTTCTATTTTGCTATCTTTGTTTTAATCGACCGAATGTACTAAGTGAGCTGATTCTTTTTTAGTTACCAACACCCAGAAGGTCAAATGAGGATAAGAGTTACTACTATATCCAGAAAATGGGTGGATGGTTCTACCAATACCGAGGTTAGCCTTAATGTCTTCCTTATGCATGCGATGCTATTGAGCTGTGTGCTAAAATTGAACCATAACCAATCTATGATCATTAGTAGTATGGAGCATCTGTTATTGTACTCGGGTGGACTATATATTATCACAGTTACACCGCTGCCTTGTAGCTGTTTTTTATCATGCACATGTGTTAAGGCTATATTTTTATAAGTAAGCATGCACAGTGTGATGTCTATTGGCTACAATTGAACATTTCTTTTTTTTACCGGGTTGAAGCCGTCCAACCAATGTAAACAGTCTTTGGGAGATAACAGATAACTGCACTGTAGTGTTCACTGTTTGTCTGTTTATAGTATATTTGAAGTCCTATTGCCGAAGTCTGCTTAAACAAATGAGTGTTTCCTTCTTGAGTAAAGTGTTCTTCACAGGATTAAGTAGGAAAAATTATCAATTCCCAAGTGTTACTTGCAGGGCTACTACATTTGAGTGGATGACTTGCACTTTTGGCTTGAAAAACTGACATACATTTCCTTCTGATACAGGAATTAGTCGAAGGATTTGACCAGGAAACTGCAGCCGTTGTTTTGGCAAGATACATCTCCTTGAAAATGGAAATAGAGGTGACTTCTTTCATGCATCAAGCATCGTAACCGCAGTTATCTTTAGCGCAAAAACTGATTGTCATATACTCATATAATTTGTCTACTGCAGTACTGCACAATTGTCATGTTCCATTATGTGCATATGCTTGGGTTGGAGCACAAAACCAATCTTATCCTGACACTCGCATTGAACTAAAGTGTCTTCTTAGACAAACATCCATCACAACTATAATGGACCATTAATAGTATTTGCATTTTGCATTAGATCTTCTACTCTGAATGGTTAACTAGCTACTTAGATTTATTTTGGGTGTATTAATTGTGTGTTTGCACTCTTAAACCAACAACCACCTAATCCTACACATTATACCTTTGATCTGCACTAACTGTACGTTGTTGTTAATTCTATTCAGTATCCAGATCACATTTGGAAGTTTTGATACAGTGTCTACTTTATTTATTCTATTTTACTAGATCATGAAAACTTTGTGGGCAGACTTAGTTTTTGTGGGCTTGCTGTACATACTATTAAGTCACAACATGAGAGAACAAAGAAATCATTTAGTTCTCTGTATTGTTTCTCCTCTTATGCATCTATGTTATATTATAGTCTACACATACTGTTACTATTGATCTCGTTCAGTTCTACAGTTGATTGATGACTTTTGTGCTGTGCGCAATGTGCGTTTTTTACTGAGCCGGTGAATACGATAACTGTCCATTGCGTTATTGGAGTAACCTCATTTAACCCGTACACCGAAGCTCCTTTTCTATGCATTTTTCTCTCTTTGAAAGGGTTAATAGAGAACACTATCTTTGATTTTCTAGCTATTTAAAATAACAGCATTACCTGCTCAGTGGATATCTTTACTACGTCTGTGCATATTGTAGATGTTTTCAAACTGTATCCTTGGCTCTCTGATTTAACTTATAACATATCTTCGTACACCTGCGCATGTGCATGCATTTTGTCGCCCTTTCTTTGTGTTGCCATATTGAAATTTGTGTTTGCGATGCATGCTTAACAGTCTGATCGAATTTCTTGTAGGAAGAGTTTGACGCAACGCGATGGCTCGATAGATCTCTCATACGACTTTGTTCAAGATTTGGGGATTATCGGAAGGATGATCCCTCTTCGTTTAGCCTACATTCTAACTTCTCACTGTTTCCTCAGTTTATGTTTAATCTCCGGCGATCACAATTTGTTCAGGTGAGGTGTTGCACACCTGTTACTCCAATTGAAAAATAAGTGACGTTTTGGACATTGAGATGGTCTTCAACTAACTTTGATCTCTAAGTCTTACCTTAGTCTATACATAAAACCAAAGAGAAGTATAATATTATGAAAATACTTTTCAAAATAAATCTATACATCGATTTTGGAGTTTTCAATCTTAATTTTTAAAATATTATTGGCATTTAAAAGTGTTATAAGTTTGAAAGGTATGGCTAAAACTTCACTAGTTTGTGAACTGGTTTCAGTATGTGTTTTATTTTTCTCTTTCAGCAACGCACTGCATACTAACACTCAGCTTTGTTGTAACAGGTTTTCAATAACAGTCCAGATGAAACAGCTTATTTCCGAATGTTACTCAACCGTGAGAGCATCACTAATTCGGTTGCGATGATTCAGCCTTCATTAATTTCATTTTCTTTCGATGCACCTCCTTCCCCTGTATTCCTCGATGTGGCATCAATAGCAGTAGATCGTATACTGCTACTTGATGCATACTTCAGTGTTGTCATCTTCCATGGCATGACAATCGCTCAGTGGAGAAACATGTGTTACCAGAATCAGCCAGAGCATCAGGTAATGCGGGCGGTCCTTTCTGCATCTTCTGGTCCATAAGTGTTTTCTCCCTTTTCTAACTGTTTGAACTGCAAATGTACAGATCATATGCCACTTTCTATTTCTATTTTTTGGTGTATTTGCTCATGACAATATCTATTTTAGTTACTTGAGAGACATTGGTTTGATCTTCTTTCCACACAAAAATGCATCTTAATTATAGGAACTATTAGGTATTGCCATGCTAGTATCACCAGTCACTAATAAACATGAATATGTTCTAAGTATTACTGGTGGTGATTTTAACTGGTCCGCCATAAAAAAAGCTACGAGACAGGGTTTCTTGAGATCCGCTGGTAACCTGCCAGTCGACCGTAAATGGGCATGCTTCTTGTTTGCAGAACTGTTGCCTGTTTCACCTCAACCAGCTTCCATTTTGCTCCATTCTTGTTGCATAAAACTAGTTTTATTAGTAGTAAATTACAATCTTCGTATCAGAAACTGAATTCAGAAAAGTTCACTGGACTGGTTTTGGGTGAGAATACTATTCAGAAAAGTTTTGGGGAGATATAAATATAATAAAAACGGCTTTTGTATTCTTAATTGAGTTCGACACATTGCATAATCAATCACTGAATCTGATCTGTTGAGCACACAATGTGGTGTTGAATGACAGCACAGCAGTTTCTACTCACCTCTCAGGTTTTAATCTTGCAACCTGGCAGGTTGATGCATCAGTTCAACATGGAAAACTTCAGAATAATTTACATGTACTTCTGGATTTTTTGCCATAAAACTTTCAAGTTCAGAATTGGTGTTCTTCACGAGTCTGAAAAATGAGAGTTCTGACAAGTAGTAAATTAAAAGGAAATGGAAAAAAAGGAGGACAGAGTCAATCATTTATGCCTATAGACCACACCATCATTTCTTCTGCTGAATTTTGCTAATTTAGAACCCCAAGATTTCAATATTTTGGATTTGGTTGGTTGGTTCCAAAGCTTGACAAGCTTTCTCAGGCAAGTTATGCTAGTGTTTTGCCCGTACCCATGTTTGATAGACACGATTTTAGCTACATTTTTCTTTTGGCAAGATATACTATTGGCTACAGTTCTGTGGCAAGCCGCACTTTGGCTTAGTTTTAGCACTGGGCAGAACATGTTTTGGATTTGGATTCTTCCATGGGTGATTAAGACTAACGTACCAGGCTAGCTGACTTACGTGCAACACTAATCTCAAACTTGAATTTTACAATTCGGATGCTCAGTAGAATTCCTTTCATTTCAGCAATTTGCACAATTATTACAAGCTCCTCAGGAGGAGGCCCAGGTCATAATAAATGGTCGATTTCCAGTTCCTAGACTAGTTGTCTGTGACCAACATGGCTCGCAGGTGCGTATATATTATTTATATCTTCTTTTATTCTCTTATCGTTGCTACTGCCATCATTAACGTGTACATTAAGTCATTAAGGCAGCCAATTGGTGTTTTCACATCCTACTACCTTTGGCCCATACATGCGACTAGTGTTCTGATTGTATATTAACATTAACATCGCATACACTATTCTGCTGCATGCAGGCGAGGTTCTTGTTAGCAAAACTGAATCCATCCTCCACATATAACTCAGCACACGATGTTCCAGCAGGTTCTGACATCATATTCACGGATGATGTCAGCTTCCAGGTCTTCTGTGAGCATCTACAGAGGCTGGCCGTTCAGTCGTAAGGAAATGCATGTATGGTTGTACTCCCAAGTTGATAACCTTTTAACGTTTACCGGGTTTATAGGATGAATTGTGAGAAAATATCAATTTTCTTATATATTTTTGGCCCTGTGTCTTTTCATCTTGACAGGCTTCTGGTCAGATTTTTTTTTGGAATTAACTTGAAAGCATCTATAAGTTGTCCGGAAGTCTTATCACTCATCATTTATAGTTCTATATAATTATTAATCATGATGAATTATGTTACACTAATCAGGGTCTAACTTGTCCATGATTGATTAGTGTGTGCGTGTTCTTTTGCTTTAGAGCAACAATGGCATAAATGTGATCCTCTTAATGATAAGTGGAACATAGAAGACATGATCCATCCATCGTGCACTTTTATTTACATTTTCATAAGAAAAACAACAAAGAACTATGATAAATTGACATGCTGCTGTCTGGCTTGGTATTCTTTGAGTGCAAGGGTGCGCTCTGGGGCGGTGCTGCCAGTTTGGCTGGCTTTGGGCCTAAACAGAAGGGTTCGGTGCGTGCGTTATTACACATTAGCTGCTTCTTTTACCTGCTTCGTACCAGTAGAGCTGGAATTAAAGTTCAAACTCCCGAGCTAAACGAGTAGCTTGTGGCTCAGCTCAGCTCGAATTCGGTGTCTCATAAGCTGAGCCGAGTTTTAAACTAGAACTCGTTTGTTGATAAAACTATTCATGAGTACGACACGTGCATATGAAAAAAACTAGTAATTTCCCTACTAAGGGCATCTCCCTAGGCCAAAAATCAGCGCCTTTTTGACGGCCTGGGGGGCACCGGCGCTATTTGACGCCCTGGGTTTGGCGTTTTCCCAGCCGCCAAACCTAGGCCGCCCCCAGCCGGTGAATTTTCGGCCAAACTTGTCATACAAAATTGCACAAACATTTCGGCATACAAATCAACACACAAACATTTCGGCATACGAATCAACACACAAATAGTTCAACATACAAATCCACACACAAATAGTTCAACATACAAATCCATACACAAATAGTTCAACAATGCAAGCAAATAGAACAAACTAGGCATCGACATGGCCATTGCCTTTGCGCCTCCACAGGTGCTCCACCAGATCATTCTGTAGCTGTGTATGAACCGTCGAGTCTCGAATCTCCTGGCGCATAGTCATGAAGTTTGCCCATGTTGCCGGCACCTGTGATCAACATCTGCAAGAGGACCCTGCCTGTAGTACTCAGTGTCAGCCACGGATCACCCGCTCGCTCTCAATGATCATGTTGTGCAAGATCACATAACAGTTCATCACCTCAGACATATTGGCCTTGGACCAAGTCAGAGCTGGGTACCGGACAACAGCGAATCGAGACTGCAGCGCACCAAATGCCTGCTCAACATCCTTCCTGCAAGCCTCCTGGCACTTGGAAAACCAAGACTTGGCGCTTCCTGGCACAGGGTTGGAGATAGTCTTCACAAATGTTGACCACTTTGGGTAGATGCCATCTGCAAGATAGTAGCCCTTGGTGTATTGGTGCCCATTGATCTCATAGTTCACCGGAGGAGCATGACCCTCAACAAGCTTGCCAAACACATTCGAGCACTGCAGAACATTGATATCGTTGTGTGTTCCGGCATACCAAAGAAGGCATGCCAAATCCATAAATCTTGTGTAGCCACAGCCTCAAGAATCACACTGCAAGCTCCTTTGTGCCCCTTGTACATGCCCTGCCATTCAAATGGACAGTTCTTCCATTGCCAATGCATGCAGTCGATGCTTCCAAGCATTCCTGGGAAGCCTCTTGCTTCATTGGTGGCCAGGATCCGGGCAGTGTCTTCCGCATTGGGTGATCGCAAGTATTTTGGCCAAACACTGCCACCACTGCCCTGCAGTACCTGTTCAAGCAATCAATGACAGTAGACTCGGACATGCGCAGATAGTCATCCCGAGCGTCAGCGGGAGCACCATATGCAAGCAATCTCATCACCACCGTGCACTTCTGAATTGAGGTAAAGCCTACCGTGCCGGTGCAATCCGTCTTCAACTTGAAGTAGGTGTCGAACTCTCGGATGGCATGCATTATGTCGAGAAAGAGTTGCCGTTTCATCCTGAAACGGCGCCGGAACACAGCCTCGTCCTGCGTGGGGTGCTCGGCGAAGTAGTCGAGTAGAGGATGAAGTAGCCTTCGTAGCGCTGCCTCGGCTTGCTCTTGCGGCGACCGGGCTTTGAGCCACCATGCCGCGGCTTCGCCTTGTCGAGCAGGCCGGCAAGGCATGCGAGGATGAGCAAGTGTTCTTCATCATCGATGTCGGCCTGGGCTTCCTCATCAAGCAGTTCGGCGAGCAGATCCTCGTCGTCGGAGTCCATGGCTGGGTGGACAAATCGCCGAACACCTAGTAGGCGAGGTGGGGGCGAGCCTTCCCAAGAGCCTTCTTTGCGGCGAGATGACGGCAGGGGAGGAGGGGCGGCCGACGGCGGAGGATTGGGCGAGAAGGTGGGCTCCCTAGCTACTTGTATGCGGCGGAGGTGGGAGGGGTGGTGCCGGCGGCGACATGGCGGCGACGCGAGGGATGGGGAAAAGAACGCGGCGCGGGGTGGGGAATGTGCTATCTCGCCGACAGTGCTGGCCCACGCGCGCTTTTACCCTCCCAGGCCGAACCCAGTGGGTTGGGTTTGGCCTGGGAACGCCGGCGCTATTTTCCGCCGAAACGACGCTATTTGGCCTCCTGGGGGGCCGACTGGGTGAAAAACGGCGCTCCCAGGCCATTTCGGCGCTAAATTCGGCCCTGGGGGGGCGCTGGGGGGACGGCTGGAGATGTCCTAATGAGGGCCACACCATTAATAAAGTCTATTTTTTTTTTTTATCTATGTTGTCTATGACTTAATTTTGTTGATCCGTGCTTCCCGCTAAACAAGTAAACTCTCTTTTGTTTCCTTGAAAGTGAGATTCACGTATCATCGTGAAAACTATGCTTCGACAATTGGTGTGCTGGGTAATGTCCGCGTGTCATGCGGAACAGGTCTACAATGACAACCTAGAAGGAAGATACCGGCATGGGGGCCAAATAAATGAACGATGCGCTCCCTCTCGAGGCTCCATTGAGGTCTCAGTCTCCCTGGCTCCTGTTCCCGGGTGAAAAACATGAAATCCCTTTGGATTGGGCAACAACAGTGCCTTGTGCGTCGCTTCCTCCTTGGAGGCGTTGCATTGGGAATGTTGGCTGCTGGTTTAGGGCTGCAAAGGTGGGTAGGTGGCTGGTGGTGGGAGTTGAGTAGTGGCATCTTTGGCGAGTTGGGTGAATTCGCGGTCTTCTTCTTGTGGATGTGCTCCCTGCTCCTCCTAGTGTTGTTGTTTACCTGCTGGTCGGCTCCCTCGATCCTTAGCAGGAGGGGAAAGGGTTTCTCCTCCCCTGCGACAGTTATGCCAGGGGTTGTGGAGTGTTTGGGCTTTCACTGTTCCTGTCGGATTCATGCTCATCATCGACATCTTTGCATCCCGGTGCCCTGCTCCTTCATCAGTGATCGTGGCCCCATCTTATGCTCTTCGGTTCGTCGCCTCTGGTCTTCGACAGTTCAATCAAAGAGGCTTGTCCGCTCTGACGAGGTGTCCTTGGTTTCTGGCCATGGTGTCCCTCTGGTCAGTACCCTACCTAGCTCAACGTGAGTGCTTCCGTCGCCCGGAGGGTATCGACATCTACAAGCTGTGCTATCAACTTCTTGGTGACTTCGCAAAGAGGGCATCAACATCTACAAGCTGTGTGCTCTCAATTTCTTTCTTTTTGTACTTGTGTTGTTCGATGTTTGTAAGCTGGTTATTAGCACTCCTGTATAAAAACCTTGCCGTTTAGTGCTTTATTAATTTAAAACCGGACACTTTTATGCCTTTAATCTAAACAAATGCCACTTTTCACATAGTCGTCACTTTTGTGCAAAATGCACAGCTAGGCATGGCATTCCGTCACAAAATGCATGTAACAATGGAAAACTCAAATTTGTAACTAGTTGCGGGCACAACTCATTCTGCATGTCACACTTCGGAATTTTCAAGAAATGGGAGATAAATCATGGAGATTGATTATGTTGTTTCTTTTATGTCTACAAAGTTTCATCCCAAAATATGTAAATATGTGAATTGTATAAAAAGACAAATTACATGCAAATAGTACATGATACTATTCACTTAACTCTTTTCGTCAAATAGAGTCATATATTTGGGACGAAAATTTGTAGTTGCATAAGATACAACATAATCAATGTGTCTGATTTATTACATTTTTTTTTAAATTGGAAAATACGATTTTAGATAATTGGTTGCCGGTGCGACTAGTTGCAGCTTATTCGCTCAACGGCACATTATTAAGTTGCAACTAGTTGCAGATTATTCGCTCGACGGCACATTATTCAGTTTCCATTGAAACTGGGTTCCACCGTATATTTCTCGGGGCCACGGCATGGCCTCCTGTCCTCTCCATAGCGCCGTTCACGGGAAAAGCTGGCTTGCGTTCGGAAACGCTTGAGCAAGGCCACGGTCATACGCCTTGAGGCTTGGACTTGTTTATGCTTTCCAGATCCGACGCTACCAATAGCATAGTGCAGTTGTCAAAAAAAGAAGAAGCATAGTGCACATCTCTCTTACTCTTAACCATACAAGGAGTAACTAGTACTACTCGTAGTAGTATTTCTCTCCCTCTCTCGCACACACAAAACGTACTCTCCGATAAGCATGGACTAGCGGCGGGCAGGGAGCCCGACGTATGGCCAGCGGCGCTCGCAGGCGGGTATCTACTCCGCCCCGGCGTCCCCGGCGCATCCCCTCATCCACCCGCGTCTTCGCCGGTGCACCCGCTGGCTGCGCGGTCCAAGGCTCGAGCCGCGGCGGCGCTGGCGCATGTCATGGCGCGCCCGCGAGTCACCGAAACGGAGGAGGACGACTACGAGAACGGCTACGGGGACGATGTCGGAGACCAGGTGGCCGGCGGCGGCACCAACGGTCGGCACGACGGTGGCCGGAGCCCCTTGCACGGTTACGGCGGCCGGAGCGCTGGTGGCGGCGTCGTCAAGGACAAGTACTTCGGTTTCGTGTTGCCCAAGGTTTGCATTTACTGCTAATTACACGTTAACTTTTTTAGCCCTAGTATCGTAATGGCACCATGAATGTTTTCTCTTTATGGCCTGTCCTTCTTTCTTTTTCTTTTCTCCCCTATACTCTTCAGTTTTTGGAGTGCTATTAATCTCTTCGTTAGAGGAATAGGCGAAATGCAGACACATTTGTGAGCATTTTGCCAGCGAAAATTCTACTATACTACTGCCTGATCTACGCGGGTGACGGGATACCATCATACCAGTAAAAATAGTCAAAACTTAGGAGTAGCTTAGAGAACCGAAAAGTTAATTAGTGGGAATCCCGAGAAGGTCTGGTCGACGCCACGCACCCATGCATGGTCAACGCACCTAATTAATGCGTGTCTCCTTACGCTCTGAACTTGTAGCTTTGTTTAATCGGCATATCGATCCGCTGACCAAAGATGGGAAAGGCCTCACAGTTCATACTCGACGCGATCGAGTGCGTCGTGCCCACCGCGCCTTACAGCAGTCGGGTGGCTGATGCAGGTCCCGCACGCCGCGTCGGTATATGAACACCTCGACGGGCAATCCGGCCATGGCACACCACGAACAAAATCTGACTGTGTGAAAAAGGGTGTGTGACCAAAGTCTGACCATTCCAAAAAAAAAAGGCAGAATTTAATGGAGGCAGGAGGCGGTGATTTGGCTGTAGGGTCTAGATACACCCATTATGTAATTGTTTTTTAGTTTTTTTTTTCAAAATGTCAAAAAATTTCAGAAAAATTCGAATGTACATTACAACATGATGTGTTAGCACAAAAAATGGCATGGTGAAAAAACATTTTTTGTGACCTCTACAGAAAAGACAAAAAATTGACTCGTATAAAGACTTTTCGGTGCGTCCGGATTTGTCTTTTTTGCACAAGTTGCAAAAAATATTTTTTCTTGGAGTAACTTTTTGTGCTAACATGAAATGTCTTGAACTATGTTGTGAATATCCGATGGAGGCATAGCTATATTTACATATTTCAAAAACAAGGAGCCTTACAAATAGGAATGTTTTTTATTTTTTAGATGGGCCTCTTTAAACCGGAAGGGAGGGAGTATGTTATTACACATATCTCCTCTTTAATTAGTTGATACGTCATCTTTGTGGAATGCAAGCTGCCACTTACCTACAAGACCCCTTTGTCCAATAAGGATCCGGACATAAAAACAACCCTAACAACGCCCCATCGACTTGAACGGCCCAAAGATATGCGCATCCCCGTATCCACTCTCAACTTTCAAGGCCAGGTCGGAAGTGTTGGATACGCCGCCTAGGGCTGGACATAAAGCTCGATGTTCGTTAAGCTTATTGAACACTCGGCAGCTCGACTCGTTTGAACTCGACTCGCTTTGTTAATGAACCGAGCTGAGTTGGAATTTTAGCTCGCTAACACTAACGAGTTAAACAAACAAACTAACGAGTTTCACGAGCAACTCGTTAAGCTCGTTAATTTGGATCTCATCTTTCTTTTAGGGGTAGATCCCATCTAACTAGGATCCTGACAGGTGACGGCCCAACACTATTCAGCAAGTCCATATCACAGCCGAGATTTACGGTCTACCCATGTAGGCAACATCGAATCTCATTTACTCCTTGTCAATCGTTAATGACCTAGTCGTCTCTAAATTCAGATTCATTTTCTTAACGAGCTGCTCGCGAGCGCTCACGAACACTTAACGAACCGAGCCAAACTTTATATTTAGCTCGTTATCCTTAACGAGCTTAATGATTCGAGCCTTAACGATCACGAGTCTTAACGAGCCGAGCCTTAACGAGCCGAGCAGCTCGTTAGTCCAGCCCGCCACGTAGATCCCGACTGATGGGTACCACATGACAAGGACACAATCATTTTAGCATCGCCCGTTCAGCCCTTCTCTATCACTTTCTCATCTCACGCTCTTCACCACTGAATCGCATCATCGCCGCCGCACCTTTTTGTCGCCCCTCGGAGTACCAACAACCACACAGAATGACTTGTCACTGCTCCTCGTCCTCGTCTCACGTGCGAGCTATACTGCTCCCTATATCTCGTTCAACTGGCGGACGGCTACCTCCCATCCCGCACGCAAGGTGTTCAACCCTTTACCCAGTAGGTAATTTCATTGTATTTTTGCCCTAGGTAAAAAATGGAATGATTTGTTGTTTTCGTACTTCATTGTTTGATTCATAGACTATGCATAGCGATGATGAATTCATGTTTCACTAAGTGATGGAAGAGAGCGCCAATGTCGCAGCCAATGACGAAGAGAACCATATAATTCTTGTTGTTCTTCTAGCTGCGCAAGAGGAGCTGAATGCCCCTCCCACATGCGAAGGATCAAAATCTGGGCGGCAAACTAATAAGAACTGTCGAAGGGCTATAAGTCATGTGCTGCTATGAAATGACTTTTGTTTTACCAT
Source organism: Poa pratensis (assembly GCA_947311845.1). Taxonomy (NCBI): domain Eukaryota; kingdom Viridiplantae; phylum Streptophyta; class Magnoliopsida; order Poales; family Poaceae; genus Poa; species Poa pratensis. The sequence continues at coordinate 68,913,500 of CAMZMU010000049.1, read as the reverse complement.
CCATCAGAAGGTCGGATTCCATTTCGGCATCGCTTAAGCATGAAGAAGGATGTGTTGATACTTATTGTGCATGGTGTTAAGAGTATGATGGCTAGTTCAACTAGAAAAAGATTGCACCAGCCTGCTTGGACCTATTCAGAAATACACTGCTGATATACAGTGTCTTGCATATAGAGCCGTTGTAGTTACCGTGGACGACTACTTTACAAGTTAAAAGAAAATATATCATTAAATGCCTACGGAAAAAGGTTTGATAGTGGGCTAAGATATACCAACATACTCTCTCTTCAGTAACTAGTATGCCATATCAGCAAAATGCATATGAAAACACGCTAACACTTGCATTGACACAAGATTTATAAGGCACAAAGTAACTAAATGGTTTAGCCTTTTTAGTTATACCATCATGCAAGAGTATCCACGTTAAAAACTAAAAAAACACCTATTTTGATGTTTTGGCTTATGAGTCAAAGTCAAAAAAGTTAGAATACGCCCTATCAAACAGAGCCTAAACCTTTCCCAATTTTGGTTACTGGTATATCGTATTTGATGTATCACGTAGAAATGTTCACAAATTTGGGAATTTTGAAGACTCGCAATATTTTTACTCGGAAAAGTTTAAGAGCTCATCTCAAAGAGAAGAAATCCTTCCGAAAGTTGTAGGAAGCTTCCAAAAATCTCATTTGACCAATTCTTGATGGAAATACAGAGAGAAGGTGGTCGTATTAACATACGTGCCTACACTGATAGTTGATCCAGTTCCTTCCTCCTACATTGAAAAATAAACACGCCTTGGCCTTGCTGCAAAATTCCAACCTTCCCTTCCGCTTCGTCCAGGCAGACGGAAGAGGAAAAGTCAAACAAAAGTCAAAGCTTCAGCATCGACCAAACCAACGCCAATGGACGCGGCCCGGGGCGGCCCCACGCGGAGGCCAACGGCGGCGTCGGACCCCCGGCGCGCAGCTGCGGCGCGGGAGGCGATGGCGCGCATGGAGGAGGCGATGCTCGCCCACGCTGGCGCAGCCGGCGAGTTCAGCATCATCCTCGAAGCCCCGCTCCCCAACCGCCAGCGCTACCGCCGCAACGAGACGCCTCCGACGGCCCCGCCTTCGCGCTCGCCCCCGCGGCGGGGTGGTGCGGGCGCAAGGGACGAGGTCCCCGCGCGCTTGCGGCGAGAGGGAAGCGTAACCGAGGACATCGGCCACGTGGACGACGCGCGATCGCGGGGCGGCGCTCGCGTGGCGCGACCTGCTAGTGCGCCACGCGGCGAGGAGCAAGAGGTGGAGGCCCCGGTGCGGTTGAGAGACCCGCGGAGCATGCGGAGGGTCAGCGCGCCTCCGGCGAAACCTGTCGCTGCATCGGCGGCAGAGGAGGAGACGCCACTGCAGCAGCTGGCGCGCGGAGGGCGGAGTTCGAGCGCCAATAGGCGCGTGGAAGCTACACAGGAGGCGGAGGCGGAGGCTGCGAGGCCATCCAGCCGACGGTCAAGGCGGGAGCACGTTGTGAATGCTGTCGTAGCAGAGCCGGCGGTGGAGGTGGAGGTGGAGGCCCAAGTGGAGAGTGTCGGGTGGCGTAGCAGCCAAGGGAGCGAGGATGGAGGGGATGAGGCGGTGGCATTGCCAAAGCCGCTGGAGGCAATAGTCACCGGAGGACGTAGCAGAAGCAACTCACCGGCCATAAGTAATGTTAACGATGATAGTTTTCTTTTGTTAATCTAAGCAATTTCTTAGAAAGTATTAGTATGAACCAATTTGCTCAAATTAGGCTAAATTGTGTTCTATTCCGTCTGCTGGTTCTGAAATTAACAAATTTCCATTTTCTTTATCAAACAAAACAACCGAGTCAGTTATAATTGAAGTGCTGGTTAGTTAACGGATTGCTCGGGAGATAAATCGTTATTCATTGCCTAATGTTATTGGTTGTGGATAACAGAAACTGTTGTTAGTAATTTCATGGTGGTGCTGCATTTGATGCTTTTTGTTGCTACAATTTAAGCTCGTTGTCCTTCTGAATGGTGAAAAGTAAACGAATAGCAAAGTTTGTTTGACTTTCAATTTCTTTTGAGAAATATTGAACTATTAACGCATGTGCATGATAATCTGGTTATATAAGTTCATAACTGATTAACGATGTGTTTTCAGTTCTATGAAATGGCCGGCTTATTATATTTGTCCTTGTTTACCTAGTTAGGTCGGAACGGCGTGGACTCAGGTGCAGCAAACCGCCCACAATCAGCAGGAAGGTCCAGTTTTGCACCACCTGTTGGGGCTAATGTGAGGCCTCTGCAAACTGTGGAGGTGCCCAATGGGACACCTAGGGAAAGAAGGTATGGTAATATATATTTGAGCTAATTTGATTTTCTTGGCATTATAGTGCAGTATTGGCAGCATCAGATCTCAAAACATAAGTGTTACTTGCCTAATGCAATTTCTATTTTTTTTCTCGAACACACACCTGATTGAGTGTCATATTGAGTTATTAGAAAAACATCAAATTGACTATGCTTACAACAGGAAAAGGAAACAGCCAAAAGAAAACACAGAAAAATATACTAGACTATCATAAAAGCTAGTCTAACCAAACAAACAAAACAGCAGGAAATCTGAACATTTGTACATGGATGGATGTTCAGTCTAATACGCAAGTCGGTACCTACCTAAGTCCAGAGCTGGTGCTCTTGGTTTTAGTTTTTGAAAAAGATTGGCAATATTGTTCACGTGATTCATGGTGATTTCTATGATTTATGAATTTTTTTCCAGTGGGATATACAAGTACGACCATAGTGGAGGCATGCAGTTCTAGCACCTAGTTAGATGAAAAATTCGCTTGGGCTTCTGAAATATCAAAATAAGTTGGAATGGAATCCTTAATGTACAAGTGAATGAGATACTTTTTTCGATGCTACATAAAACTTAATCTGCCCACGATCTCTGTTAGACATGAATGGGCAAAATGAAAATATGGCAGATATGTTATTCTGATGCGTTTGACACAGGTGAAAACAAACGAGCAAATTTATATGTTTTTTCTGTCAACGAGCTAATTTGTATATAGCTTACAATTATTTCTGCTAATTTATTTTTAGTGTTGATGCTAGTAACCTTGCACGACAGTACAATGTGACAGTGTATAAAAACATTATCTGATACCACCATCTTGTCTACCAAATTGACTAGCAAAGTACATGTTAATGCATCTTTGAAGTTTTCAGTATGAGCATACTGTGTGCGTTGACCATATATTGTTCTAAGCACCATAGCCCCTGCATATCTTCTATTGACATGAAATGTTACACAACAGGCCTCACTGAAAGTACTCTTACATTGCTGTTATTGTTGGAATAATTTTCACTATGTTTGTCAAGATCATTCATCTGTAACCCAATTTTAAGCAAGTATACTTGTAAATATAAATTGACAACATATTGCTGTAATCAAAGTTAATAAATTTTATATTGAAATACTTTGTAGGACAATCTATCCAGATCCTACTTTTGCGCAGTCCACAAGATCAAGAGATTCACATGACAGTTCAACACTAACAGAAGAGGTTCGCCCTCAGCTTTGTTGTTTTCAGCTCACATTATAAGTTGACACTTTATCGTTTAAAAATTTGTTATATAATGAAATGTTCATGAATAATAACGTAGTAACTTAATTCGAATGAGGCGACATCTGATTATGGTTTTTTTTTTCAGGTTGAGATGCTGAAAGATGAGAATGTGAATCTTTTGGAAAAGGTGTGTTATGATTTTGCATGCGTTGTGATCAATTCAATGCAATAAGTAAAGGGTAACTGTCTTCCTCTTGTATATGGTACTAGTGGTAATACTCCCGATTTTTCAAATTTAGCTTGGACTAGCAGAAGAGAAATTTAGACAATCTGAAGCGCGGACAAGGGAGCTTGAGAAACAGGTAAGTTGTATAGTAATTCTTGTATGCACCATGACCCTACAAGATGATATTCGATAATTCTGTACATATGTAATTATATAGTTGCAGAGCCTGGGGTTTGTCCTCCTCTTCGAAAAAAAAATATAGTGCAAGTACAGATAAGAGTAGTGTTTCTCACCCTTAAGCTTAAGTGATGCATGGAAGCATCAATGGTCTTCCAATATTGGTTAATTCACCAAGGTTTTTTTTTTGGTCGCATAACTGGTTAGTTGCCTTCGTATGATCAGGTCTATGAGAAGTAATAAACTAATATTTGCAAGTAAGATAATTTAATTATGACGATCACATGTTATATCTATCACACATTTTTTTTATATGTTCAGGTTGCTAATCTTGGTGATGGGTTATCTATGGAAGTTAAGCTTATGAAAAGGTAACCATGAGTATAATTGGGTCCTCTTGCATGCTAGCTTTGGCTGCCACATTTTTGACGATTTCCGACTTGAATGCAGGAGGGAGGAGATGCTAGTGAGAAAAGAGGTACAGTCTTTGTTTTGCTTAGTTAAATGTTTTCTACTTACAACACCATTTGTATTTATAGAAAAATATTAAATAACGTTGGCTTCGATACTCTAAGGGCTTGTTTGGTAACTGCAATCCCGGGGGGATCCCGGCCTTTTCCCGGGGAGAATTTTCCCCTAGTCCGGAGGTCGGGAATAAAATCCCGGGGTTTTACACCTGGTTCTTTAGATTCCCGGCTGGGATTATTTTCCCGGGAATATTTAACCCGGAGAGCCAAACAAGCCCTAACTGTGATGAATAGTGCACCAAGACCGTGTTTTCACTGGACAAACTGGCATGATAATATTCGTTAGATTAATATAATGTACATGTACTTCAATTTTTGGCATAGAAATACATTCTTTTTGTTAGGTCATAGTGCTACTGTTTTCCTGCTGGATGTTATGCATGAACAATGTATTGATACATGTGCTATCGTGAAATTTAAATAGCAAGAAATAAGGAAAGCGCTTATATCCAGGAATGATAAAAGTGAGGAAATCACCACTCTCCAACAACAACTCCAGGTAAAGTACTAACCTACTAACAAAAATAGTACGTATCAGTTTAATCTGGGGTCAATTGTTGTTCTCTCTTCTAGACTGCAAGCGAAAAGGCAGCAGTGGCTGAGCAGAAACTCAATGAAGCCGAATCTGAAACGAAAGTTTTACGTACAATGACACACAGGATGATCTTAAGCAAAGAAGAAATGGTTAGTTTCCTTTGCCTTTTAACCCAAAGATGCAAACTGGCAGAGAGGTCCATGTTCTTGTGAAAATGCTAATTTAAAGTGCATGATGTGTAGGAAGAAGTTGTTATGAAGAGATGTTGGCTTGCCCGTTACTGGGGCTTGGCAGTTCAATATGGTACTACCTCCGATCCATATTAGTGGGCACAACTTTGTCTAGATACACATGTATCTAGTCTAAATACTTAACTAGATACATATGAATTTAGACAAATCTATGCCCACTAATATGGATCGGAGGGAGTAATTCATTGTTAGGGACTTGCTAAATATTGCTGAATAAAGACCAAGATTCATTGTTAGGGACTTACTAAATATTCATTGTTAGGGACTTACTAAATATTATTTATGCAATTACTTATTTAAAAACTCTATGTTGGTCACATGACATTCGGGGTCTGGAAATATGAGTGTTCAAATGGTACCTGTCCTCGTTGTATTCAAACATTTATGCTCTGTTTCTTATGTTTCTTAACTCCCATTTTTAACTTGCCAATCTATTTCTACAAGTTCCAAGTTTATTCTTGTAATTCTCCAGGCATCTATCCAGACATCTCTACGTCAAAATATGAATACTGGTCTTCATTTGCTCCTCTTCCCCTTGAGTATGTGACATCTGCTGGACTGAGAGCTAAGAATGGATCTTATCATAATGGCAAGTTATTGACCTTCTGACAGTTCGAAGAAATATATATGTATTAAATATTTGACTGTTCCCTTTATACTGCGTAACAGAGAGTACTGGTTCGGAAGAAACAGACATGCTTGTTCATGATTTGACTGTCACGGCAGGAGAAGGCAACATAGAAACAATGCTTGCTGTTGATAAAGGACTTAAAGAGCTTGCTCTTTTAAAGGTGTTTGATTGAAATCTGATATTCCCATATTTTGTCCACTGTTCTGAACTCTGACATTGTTGTTCCTAATTATAAGGTTGAGGATGCTGTTCTTATTGCTCTTGCCCAACATCATCGTCCTAATGTTCTGGAGCTATCAGATCCAGGTCTCTTAGTTGCAGTGGATTTTCCTATTTGTTATTGACTATGTAATAAGTGAAATAATTTAGAATATATTTTACAAAAATGATACATTGAGGTTTCATTTTTAAATTGTTATGCATTATTTTATCTTAACTCCTTCATTGCACATCAGAGAGGCTAACGCATGTCTATTCTTATTTGCAGATATTAAATCATCTGGTGATGAAAAATTCACTGAAGCTTTTGGTACAATCATCTTTATTTCCTTCTGTCTACATATAATTAGCTACATGGCAATGCTGTTCTTTCTGTATGGGGAAATTTTACAAAGTTCTTACCAGGGCCTAACTTAATTCTGGTTCTGCAGACCTAAGCAAGGAGGAAGAGGAAGATGTATTGTTCAAGCAGGTATCTCTTGAATTATATCCCCTCGGAGAAGATAATATAAGGCATTATTTTTCATAAGTGGTGTAATTTACTAACAGAAACTTAATTGATTGATTGTGTGAAAATAATCCTAATATTTCTCCATCATCAACAAGCCATTTGGTCCAGTGATTTGGTTGTTGTGTAGCAAGATTGTGTAAGGTACCAGAACCATTTCTTTAGGTTATTTATCGCCGAGCTTCTTCAGCCCGGGTCGTGTCTCTGACGTGCTCACGTCCGGCTTGCGGCCATGCCAGGCCTCGAACGGTGACTTGCCGTCCACGCTCTTGGTTTGCGACCTGTTCAAGATGAACACGGCCGTCGACACTGCCTCACCCCAAAACTTGCCGGGGACTCTGCTGGCCTTGAGGAGACTGCGGGTCATGCCCACAATCGTCTGGTTGTGTCGCTCCACTACGCCATTTAGCTGCGGGGAGTAGGGAGCAGTCAGGTGACGCTCCACTCCGAGCTCCGTGCAGTATGCTGTGAAGGAGCAGGACGTGAACTCGCCTCCACGGTCCGTCCTCAGCGTGCGCAGCTTGCAGCTGGACTCTTACTCGGCTCCCGCCTGGAGTCGGATGATGGCAGTTGCAGCCTCGTTCTTCGTCGCGAGAGGGCGAGCCACATATACCGCGTCAGGTCATTGACGAGCAGGAGGAAGTACTTCTTCCCGCTCGGAGTTGCCGGGTTTATCGGCCCACAGAGGTCGCCATGGACCAGCACGAGTCGGTCCTCTGCCTGGAACTTTGCTTGCTTTGCGAAGGGAGCTCGCCGCTGCTTCCCTGCCAGGCATGCGTTGCAGACCTGGTTCACGTGCTCCACCAGAGGGAGGCCACACACCATGTCGCCTTTCGCGAATCGGTGCAAGCTGTCGAAGTTGAGATGTCCGAACCTCGCATGCCAAGTCCAGGCCGGGTGGTCACCGGTGCATACTGCCAAGCATACCGGGTGAACTTGTATATCCGGTTTGGCTCCCGCCCAACCTTCACAGGAGCTGCCGCTCCCTATCACGCACCCGGAGGAACCCGTCCTCAATCACCACCGGCAGCCGTTCTCGTCGAACTGGCGCAGCTGATGATTCTGCGTGTTGACCCGGGTATATAGTACACCCGGTGATAGCCCGATGCTCGCCAGACTTGCATACGAACAACACCGTCCCTTGCCCGCAGATGTGGACTCGCGAGCCGTCGCTGAACTTGACAGTTCCGAGTCAAGCTCAGCGAACGCGGCGCGATCACTAGGCATGTGATTGGTAGCGCCCAAGTCGATACCAGACACCCTCCTTGGCGTCCCCCTCTTGCGCCATGTTGACATGCGCCTTCTTCTCAAGCAGGAAGAGGGCCCGCTCCTTCCACGCCGGGTTGGCCGGATCCTTGTGAGCCGCTATTGCCGGGTTCTCACGAGCTAGTTGGGCCGACTCTTCTCGAGTCGGCAAGTCCCACTCCACGATCCACACGAGTCATGAGTTCCTTTGGGGAGTTGACTCTCCCTCCGACTGTGCCACCGGTCGAGTCGCTGACTCTGCCACCGGTCGAGACTAGGGTGCCGCATCTGAGGTGCACGACTCTAGTCGTCGAATCGGCACAGGGAGCAGCGGGGCAGATGCCACGGTGCATGCCTGCATCATGAGCAGCGCGTCGTCGTCGTCTCCGCCGCGCACGAGGTGAGCTTCCTCCTCGCGCTTCTTCTTGCGGCAGCCCCGTGCCCAATGGCCGGCGACTCCGCAGTAGCGAAACTTGTCTTTCGACGAGTCGCGGTTCCCGTCGCCTTGCGCACCCGGGTTGCCCCTGCCGCGTCCGGCTTGGCTGGACGATGATCCTCCGTCTCGCAGCCGCATACGCGCGAACCACTCCTCTCCAGAGAGGATCAACTTGCCGGCTTACTTGGCGTCCGGCTTCTCCAACTCGTACTGCTCCTCAGCCGCCTTGAGCCGGCCGACGAGTTCCTTGATGGAGAGAGTGTCGAGGTCGAGCTGGGTCTTGATGGAACATGCTATCTGCAAGGGGACTACGGAGAGAAACTTGCGAATGATGTCCGGATCGCTGATTGTGACTCCTAGCACACCGAGCTGCGACACGAGGGCGCATGGCGAATTCGTCAACGTCCTCGCCGTTGTTGAACCTGATGGCCTCGAGCTGCTTCTTCCGTGTCGTCGCCTTCGCGTCCCGGACACGGTTCACCCGACCCGCATCGTCTTCACCCCCTCCCACGCCTCCTTCGCAGGCTTCTTCGACGCAAGGTGGAGATCATCTCCGGCGGGATGGCCAACAGTAGATACTCTATCGCCGCTCGGTCCGTCTCCCGCTTCGTCGTGCCGTCCTTGACGGCGTCCCAGACTCAGCGTCCCTCAAGCTTGACCTGCATGAGGAGCGCCCAGTCCGCGTAGTTTGAGCACGTGAGCAGCAGCCACGAACCACTGGACTCGCCCACCACCCGCTGGACTACCAGCGAGCTTGCGGCCTCCTTCACCTCCGCCGGCATGGGCGCCTTTTGCTCGCCCATCTCCGGTGAGCTCTCAAGAACTCAAGCTCTGATACCAATTGTTGTCCCGAACGGGCTAAGAGAGAGCTGCGGGAGAGAAGGAAGGGAGTGTGTGCCAAAGTGTTTTTGGTTTGCCTCAAATTTCTCTTCTCTATTGCCCTCCTTATATAGGGGGAACCCTGTACAGCCTCAGTCAACTCTCTTGTCACATCTCACTCCCGCCACTCTTGGCGACGTCATGACTCGGAACCACTGCAGGGACGTCTAGTACGTCCTATCTACCTACTCTGTAGTGATACGGATGCTGACGCATCATTCTAGGACACCCACTACTGGACAAAGACCCTGCCGGCTCCTGGACAGACCGCCGACTCCCGGAGAAGTCGGCTACTACTGCCACGGCCCTGAACAGACTCGGGTCAGGCGAACTCCTTCGACCCAGGACACTCTCTGAGTGGCCGAGTCGTCATACTGGCCAACTCCTTTCAAGAAGTCGGCCTAGAACACGAGCCTATTCTAACACAGTTCAGGTGGTTCGGTTTTAAGTCGAGCAAGCAGCATCTAGCCATCTCAGATGAACATGTCTTGTGACATCTCCATTGTGTATCCATTTTCTTCTAAGTAAATTTACATGTGCTCCCTGTTCTATTTGACCACCATAGCTTGTTTGTTTTAACTCTTAGCTCTTGCTTATTAACCAAGGTATTAAGTACTAAAAATTATTTAGAACAGCTAGTTACAGTAACCCATTATTGATGCATCCTGATTACAATTTGATCTGTAAGAAAAAAACCATGAGCCAGAGTATACAGAATGCAAATTTCTTTTTCTGGTTCTTAAGAGAAGATGAAAAACAAATGTACAGGTGCATTCGATTGAAAAGTGGGGAGCCAGAAGAACCCAGAAAATTAGTTGCAATATTGATTATTGACCTTCCATTTTTTTGTGTTCCCTCTGTTATTATTTTATGTATAGAAGTGTCTCTTCACTTTGCGTATAGAAGTGACCCTTCACTTCGGTATTACTCAGGCCTGGCTCATCTATTCCTGGAGAAGGGCTAAATCCCATAATGTGGAGGAAGATATCGCGGAGGAACGATTGCAGATGTGGATTGATCGACATGACCAGCAACCAACTTCACATGATGCTGTAGATGGTATGTGCTTAATTGGCTATACATTGCCCACTTAAGATTTTGTTTGGTTTCATTTGTCACAAAACATGCAGGCTGGCACAAATTGTGCTGTTCGAAATGCGAATACATGACTTTGCATAATCAGGCCATACATAATTTACGAATTGCCGTGCACATCCCATTATCTTAAAATCGTAACTCAAACTCGCCTTGCAACGAGCTGATTGGGATGCACTGTTGCAGCAGAATGAACCTTTAGAGCTTAAAGTTAGACTTTCTTCATGTAGAAGGTTAACTGATTATTTTGTGGAAAATTTACATTCAAATAGCTAATGTTGTGAATACACAAACTATTAAGTAGTCGCCATCCATGTTGATGTCGTTACCTTGAACTCCACACATTTTCTTCCAATCTGCATTCTATTTTTCCCACTCTTGAAATACATTTGTTACAGTTGAGCAAGGCATACATGAGCTGAGGAAGCTGGGAATCGAACAACTGCTGTGGGAATTCTCCCGCCAGGAGGTGAACGCGGTTAAAGGTGAATTTACTGATGCTAACGGTGAATTGTCTGATGCCCACGGTGAATTGTCTGATGCCGAGGACGATCTGACCTAGGAGACTCAATTCTCAACAAGTGGCCACACCATGGATCGCTCCCATACAGCTCAGTGACACCTGTGACCTATAAAGAAACCATAGGACATTGCAAAAGATGTTTCTGGTTTTGGTTTATAGTTCCGAGTTCCAGCTCCAGAACAGTTCATTGATTTTCTTTGTGTACATAACTTGCATTAAAAAATGTTACTATTTACTAAAGCGGTTTTGAAAGGTGAAATGGTAATTAAACATACTGATGTGCTTTCCATAGGCCTAATAGATAGCCGATAAAGTCGCCCTGCCTGTATAACCATCCCATCTTCTGTCATTTTTGTGTGAACTAAGAACCTTTTTGCTGTTTATTTTCAATCTGGCCGCATTAGCAGTTAGCTAACTCTTCAATACTGTTACTAGCATGTGAAAGTTTAGGTCTATGACTCTGTGTGACATACTTTCGGCTGGGAATTTAATTGGTTTATTCCCATCCATGCCGTGTTTTGACGATGCGATCCTTTTCCCTTGTTTGGAAGCTGGATCAACATTATCTTGAGACTGGAGAATTGTTTCGCTCATTTTGGCTGTTAGTTCTCATTTGGGGCTACCGCGTGTCGGGTTTTTTTTCTACATAGATGTTAGGTATGGTGAGGTTCTCATTTTGGGGCTACGTGTTGGTTTTTTTTTTCTACATAGTTGCTTAATCAACGTCCAATAGAGCGTCCGGCAAAGTCAGGTGCTATTGGGGATGCCGACGCTTCCAATATGTTTTATTTAAAAAAACTAAAATGCCAAAATTCATCAAACCTGATATATTTCATTTGAATTTGATAGTTTTTACAAAATGCGGACGGAATTGAACTAAACTAAACCCTAATAGCCGATGTAGTACATGTCCCAGTTGTACTTCGACGTCGACGCGTACATGTCCCAGTTGTACTTTGACAGCACGACGTCGAACACGCCGCCCTCCTGCGTGCCGTCATGCTCCTCCTCCTCCTTGACCGTGGTGGCTGGTGGGCGGCGTTGGCGCGGCGGCCTGCTCGTCTTCGTCGAGACGACGATGTCGAGGTCGGCGCAGGACCACTGCTCGGCGAACTCCCTCGACGCCGGTTGGACGGTGTCGAAGGAGTGCTTGGCGGCGAGGGTGAGGTCCCTCTGGAACTGTGCCTGGGCCTCCTCCTCCATCACCGTCTGCGGATGGTTACGCCGTCCCTGCGCGACGACGCCGGCTCAGACTTCACTTTGATGAAGCGCGGCCCTCGTCCTTGATCTTCACTCCGCCTTGGGCGGCGGCGTTGGCTCATACTTCACCTTAGCGAAGCGCGGCGTCGGCGACCGCTCGTTGGAGGAGGAGCTCGCCGCCGGCAACTCCCACAGATCACGCGAGTGGTCTTTCGACGCGGCGTAGCCGTACTCACGCATAACCTAGTGGAAGTTGCGGCCCTCCTACCAGCGGCGGCGCGTCGTGGCGTTGTTGTACGGCGCCCCACCCTGCCACCTTGGTGTCAAGGACGTCTTGACGCTGCGCTTCGAGGAGCGCTGCCCAGTTGGGGCTGTCGCGTCATACGCTGGGTCTGCGCACTGCTCCGGCGTCAGCTGACGGCGGCGCATGCGGATTAGCTCCCGGAGACAGTCCCACTCTAGCGCGCGCGCGGGGGGGGGGGGGGGGGGGGGGGGGGGACGACGTACCCCATCGCTCAGCCGCCACCGCTGGGGAGGCGCAGCCCCGGCGGCACAGGGATGCGGTGGCGGTAGAAAAAGGCCGCCTCGACCTTCCGGAGGCAACTCTTAGCCGCGCCGCCCCATCTGCCTCCTGCTTGGTTGTTGTGCGCCATTGATCGTCACCGTCGGTGGATGTGGATGAAAGGGGAGAGAGGTGTAATGTGACGGGCAGCGGTGCCGCACGGGCTTTATAAAGACGACGGGGAGGCGAAGCGCGTGAACGCGGTTCAGGTACGTGCTCTATCACTCCGGCGCGGGTTCCCGAGGCGGTGTAACTCCGGCGACGCGCGTCTGGAAGACGAGGTGTGACGCGTGAGAAACCGCAATAAATTGCGCGAACCATCGGTAGGTTGCTAACGCGTCGGCCCCGCCCGTCAGGTTCCGATGTGGCGCGTTGTCGCGGTTGCCGGTACGCCCGCTTGCGTCCCTAGAAGCAGGGCGCGAAGTGGGGTTGCCGGACGCTCTATTGGGGCGTGCTGGCAACTTTGTGCCAATTGGACATTTTGGTGCCGACGCGTCCATTCTTTTGAATGAAGCTTGTCATCTTTGTTGGTGAAAAGTCTTCAGAACATTATCAAGATTTCACGATGTGGACTCAACCTGCGTAGAAAATAGTCGTCTTGTAGCTCCATATGTAAGACATCTCAACGAAGCACTACCATTCCGGTGCAGTCTTTCTTGCACATGAACACCTCCTTTTTTTTTTATCATAAAGCGCAACTGAAAATCTCTCGTCACATGTGTTGGCTCGTCGGCAAAATAGTCGGTCACTAGCATCAAATGACCCTCCATCCTAGGACGATCCTTGTTCTTCCTCCTCCATATCTTCGAACCTATGTCGAGGAGTGCATTACGTCTCGGCTAGTAAACAATAAGACAAACACTAGTAGAAAAACAAGTATTGCAGTCTGTTGCTAGCGGCGGTTAGAGCAATTAAAAAAATAAGAGACTAGGATACGCTACACCTCAGCCTGTTATTACAGATTAACCGGCTTCAAAGAAAAAACCGGCTCCTAAAGTATGGTTTCCGGGCGGGCCAAATGCAAACGCGCCTCCAAAAATCTCTCAGCCGGGCGTTGGAAAGGCCCGGCGCCGATAATATGAGGACCGCAGTCAGGCAAAATAACTGGGCCGCCTACGATATTTCGTGCAGCGGGCCAGAAAAAAGGCAGCCTCCAATTATATCCGGGCCAGCCGGCCTAATGAGCGGGCAGTCGCCAAAAAAAGACATCGACATAAAATAAATAAAAAAGACATCAAAGTCTGTGCAAAAAATTTGATCACAAATAAAATTGCAGAATGAAATATTACATTACTAGTAGATAATTAAAGGGCGCTTCACTACACCAAAAGCATCGATACTACATGGAGTTTAAGTTGGAGATTACACCCTGAGATCAGAACCTAGCTCTAGCTACTTAGTCTACATCGTGCAGAGACGACACTGATTCGGGGACTACTTCGACGTCAAACTGACTGATGTAGAAGTTCGAATTTTCGCGGGGCGGGACCACGACGTCGCACACCATTGGTACCTTAGACGGGTCCCTGAACCTCGCCTTGACGGTGATGGCGAAGGGGTCGCCGCCGGTTGCTTCGAGATCCAGCTGCTCCACCTTGCCGCCGAGCTTGGCGACGATGCGCTCGATGGATTGCTGCCCCTGGCGCCTTGAGGGACGCCGAGTAATCTCAGCATGCATACTTGGCCAAAGTCCGACGGGCGACCAACATTATTGATCGCTAGCCCTTGGAAGCGCATGAGGTGCACGAAGTTGCAACAGGGGAACTGTTCGCTGTCCTCCATGTCGGGGTGGTCCCGGATGAACACGATGCCCTCGCCCGCAGTGGTAGCAGCGGTCTTGTAGCAGAACGACGTCGATGGGTTGGTGAAGTGGATATTCAGCATCCCGTTCTATAGAACTCGAATTGATACATGGGGCTACTGGGGGAGTGCATGGTGAAGCCCGCCTTGAGCCAGGCCTGCGCTGCCACGAGGGCAGAGCGCGACATGGACCAGGCAAAGACACAGAGCGTGGCGTCTGCCGGGCGCGGAGGGTACTCTTGCTCCGTATAGGCGGGCGGGAGCTTGAAGGTGGCGATGCCGAGTTGAAGGAGGCCATTTGAGACGAGGGGATGCTTGGCGGAGATGTTGGTCATGCTTGGTCGAGATGCGGATGGGGGGAAGAGGAGGGGATAATATAGCGGAAGGGGGAAGAGGAGGGGATCGATTCATGAACTTGGGAGATTAAAATTAAAGGATCGGAATAACTTCTGATGGTGAATCCGACGGAACATGGCACTGGTGCTCTGAGGCGGCGTGTTGACTGCCAAAGACCCAAGTTCCCACGCAACTTGATGGCCACGTACCTACGCTCTGCGGCGAGCTATCGAGTGGCATAGCCACAATTTTTCCACGCGACGGGACAAGGCACTGCAGCACAGTTGATGGCACAGTCGTAATTGACTGGTGGATCAGACCCAATTTGCGTGGCGGCAAATTGTAGATGGTGATCGAAACTGAGATGGTCCGGTCATTTCCGGCTGGTTCGGTTTAGTTCAGCATGACCGGCACCGGGACAAAAACAAAATTTTGTCATATTAATCTAATCATTTGCACGTGCCTTCAATTATTGTACAAAATTGAAACGGTATCATATTGTGAGCATCTTCTACACATACCTTGGATTATCGTTAAGATTGAACAGTGCAAATTAAAAGATTTTTACTTCATTAACAACATTTCTCTACAATTTTATGGAGGGAATCATTAAGGAAAGAAATAAAGAAAATGTAAAACTTGCCAAAATTAAGTTCCCCTTAGCATGGATTCGTATTATAGGTAAGCTTAAATAATCCTAAGATATATTTGTTTAGCTTTTAAATTATGAGTATATTAAGCATAATTGTAAAAGCCAAAGGCACAAATTTAAAATGCCATACCCGAAGGATATCAACACCTCTCTGTGACATGCGGGACTGATAGCATGCCAGCCCTGCCTGTCATCGACGTGGTTTGGCTGCAACCAAGTCCGGATTTGTTCGGTCTGGTTGTCTCCGGGTGGTCCGTCTTTATTCGGCTAAGTCCGGCATTAAGGTACACATGATTTCCGAACTAATCTTGTGCATATGGCTTTGATTATTGTACGAGATTGGCATGGCATCATGTTGTGGGTATATAATCTTAAGTTAAATTGTATAAGGGAAGGCACAAATTTATAAAACGGCAAGACATTCACAAATATAGGGCTATGTAACAAGAGAAGCCTCTGCACTTACAATGCAAAACACATTCCATATGTTGAGTAACCAAACCATGTTTTGTAATAAAAATAGTAATTTGGACCTCGTCTTGTGCACATGCCTTGGATTATCATTAAGATAGAACAATGTGAATTAATATTTTGTTACTTGTTTTCACAAGCTTCCGATTGCTTCGAAAAGTATAAGGGACCGGGGCCGCCCTAAAATATAATGTTATGAAACCTAGTGCAGGTACGTCAACCATGTTTTTTAGGATAATTGCAGGAGAAGTACACATATGTATATAATATCCTGATTTGTTGCGTGAACTAACATTTTAGCATATAAACTTGCCTTCATTACGAATAATATTACAATGTGTCTACATTGGCCATTCCAACATAGTTCGGAAGTCCCGGTTTGCTCATTTTAATTTGGCACTTACTCGATTTTGTCACTAACACATTTCCTTTTGCCCTGTGTTCCAGCTTTCACCTATCCTGTTTGATTTTTTTGAGTCACGTACCCCTATTTTTTTCCCTATTAGTTTGATATTTTAATGATTAGAGCCAAATCCGGACGGACCGAATATATACGTACAGTCCGAAAGGGCGCCTATTGGCGGCAAAGCCAAATGTTTTTGGCTCAAAATTAATTCAGGGGGAAGGGGCGGGCTGATTTTTTCCCATTGCCGCCACGCAACTCAAACCGTGTCTCGACCCTGACCCCCCCTCACCCCCCATTCCCCATTTCCCCACCCCCTCACCGTTCCCCATCATTGCTCCTCTGCTCACCGCTGGCCGCCGTTCCTCGTCGCTCTCAATCCCCAGCTCAGGTGTGTTCTTCCTCTGATCCGCTCCGCCGCTCTGGTAGCTTAGATCTTACCCGATAGCTCCGCCGCTATGGTAGCTTATTAGGGATCTTATCTGAGCGGCCTCCGCTAGCATAGATCTTCCCCGTTACTTCAGATCGATGGTCGGACGCATGCACGGCACAGTGGGCGCGGCTCTGGAGGAAGATCTGCCGCGACCGCTCGGCTGATGTCGCGGCCGCTTGGGCTGATGAACTCGAGGCTGCTTCTGCTATCGCGTCAGCTCAATGTGATATCGCGACCGCTGGGGCTGAAGAAGCCGCGGCTGCTTCTGTTATCGCGTCAACTCAGTATGATATCGCAGCTGCACGGATTGATATCGTGGTCGCTCGTAGTGATCTCAGGGCAGCTCGGAACGATGTCCTCTCCGCTTGGGTTGATATCTCGGCCGCTCGGGCTGAGTTCGCGGCCACTCGGACTGATGTCACCACCGCTCGATATGTTGAGAATGTCGCGGCCTCTAGGGATGTCCTCGCCGGTCAGGATGATGCCGGGGCCGTCCGAGTTGACGTCGCGGCTGCTCAGGCTGATGTCCTCACTGCTCGGGCTGATGTCCTCACCGCTCGGGCTAATACGACAATGCTTCAAGCCGAGCAAGCTGTGTAGACCTGCGTCGCCGTTCTGGACGCCCACAAGTATGCGTGAAGAGTACTACATGAACTACGATGAGCAGCCGCCAAGGATCTGTTTGGATTATGTTTAGTTTCGTTCTCTGAAATGTAATATCCGGCCGCTCAGGCTGAACATCAGTTTGTTCTAGCTAATATAAATCTAGCTCGAGTTTCTTGTTTGAATATGCACCATGTTGTTTGAATATGCAGCACTACATGCATTTTACAATTTGTATGCACGTGTTGTGATATACCTGTTTATTATAACTAATTAATCAGCAGGATATATATGGCATGCCAAGTATGCAAAAATGATTGCGCATGCATGAAATACACTGGATCCTTCAGTCTTTATCTGCAAGTGTGCCACCGGAAGTCAGTTGTAAGAAAGAATGTCTTGTGTTCAACATCAAATAATTGTACTGTCATTGTGTTCATATAATAATATACCTAATTTATGTGTTGCTGTTGCTGCTGCACAGATTGTACCATGCTATGCCAGGCAAGAGTTCGAGTTAGTACGCAGAAGCAGTTTGGTTTTTCGTTCTCTTGGGGGCACATACAAAATTCATGTGAAAAACAAACATAGCAAGACTCGCTTGTACGGCAAAGGATGGGAACAGTTGATCATGCTGAACAATCTTAGAGTAGGAGACATGCTAATTTTTATCATGACCGGACCAAATCCAAAAATATCTGTTCTCATTATGGACTTTGGCAAAAATGCAGAGGACACTGACGAGAATTCTTCTGACAGTAATTCGGATGAGGATTTAGAGAGTGAAGAAGAGGATAGTTACATAGTTGCCCAAAGAGTCCATCTCAAGAAACATGAGAAGTACCGCCTCCTTCCGCTTCTACCCAAAGAGCTAACTATGTTGGGGTTCCTTTTGTGACTTGTTTGACGAGCACTAATCTGAACCGACATGATATGGTAACGA
Source organism: Poa pratensis (assembly GCA_947311845.1). Classification (NCBI taxonomy): domain Eukaryota; kingdom Viridiplantae; phylum Streptophyta; class Magnoliopsida; order Poales; family Poaceae; genus Poa; species Poa pratensis. The sequence goes on along the minus strand of CAMZMU010000049.1, from coordinate 68,895,293 downwards.
ACATTATCATGCCTCTTTACCTCTTCAAAATATAGATGTACAGATGTACACATGCTTACATATATAGTTATTATGGTGTCTCTTTACACATGTGCAGAAAGTACCTAAGACGATAGCAGAAGAGGCTGGCCTACTACCCATTAAAGGCAATGCTGGACTACGACTCAGAACAGCAGGGGTTGTCACCCACCATAACATACACCACGAAAACTGACGACCGCATTGTCTTCGGCAAGCCGGGATGGAAGAATTTCCTCGAAGGCAAGAATTTTAAGGTTGATCAACCTGTGCATAGATCATTCTAAGGAAAACCATTGACCTCAGCTTGGAAGTCATGATTGAGATACAGATCATCTAGTACTAGTACTTGTTTAGTTATATGTGCTGATTAATTGTTCAACATCAATATTAAGTGATTCGCTCGTTTCTCAAATAATGGGCATGATAAGGTCCGGAAAAGTACGTACCTTCCGGATGTATGCTTTTCCGGATAAGTGCAGACACTCCGGGATGATCGTATCCTGAACGATAAACATGGAACGCATGGACTATGCCGGGTGCTCCGGGTAAATTAGAGCCACCTAAAAAATACAACCGACGCATACAACCCCAGCCTCATTTAATTCCCAGCCGCCTCCCAATTATGCCAGAATGTCTGGGTAAACTCCGGACGTTCCGTGCCAGTAGAGCCGGTCGAGGAACTAGCCCGCCTCTGACGCGCGCGTCGGTTCTTAGCTGCGCCCGCCTCTGGTTGCAGAGGCGGGTTAAAAAACTGTGTGAGGAGCTAGTTTCCCAGTCGGACGTCAGAACCGGCTCCTCGCGGCTGAATTATGCTCAACTGTTGCTCCGAGTCGGATGGGAAAACCGGCTGAGGCCCATGGCCGGGATGCGGCTGCAAAACTCGGATATGTAGTAGTGAAGTGATGATTGTCAAACGCTCATGCAGTAGTCGTGGCTTCCTCTTGGAGTAATGCGGCCATCCTCATCTCATTGTCGCTATCCATAGCCTATCAATTAAACAATGAAGGAATCAGACAACCCAACACACTGTGTAATCCAGAAAAACACAAGCGTCGAACACCTTGTGTGCGAGCCGGGTACTAAGTAGTCCTGGCTGGAGATGTATGCCGGTGAGTCTATGAGCGTCGCCGGTCGAGGAATAACCAGTGGTCGGCTCAGGCAAAACACAGGAGGAGGTCAGAAGGCATGCAGAAGCAGCGGCTGCAGTGATCTAGTAAAAGGAGTCGAGAGCAGTGAGAGCTTCCAAACCACGGCGAGACCGACAACCTTAGTGGTGGAGGGCTACACGTTGGTGTGTGTGGGGGGGGGGGGGGGGGGGGGGGGTGCCACCAAGCTTTCGGCTTTTAAACGGGTGACAACAACGATTTACTGGGGTTGGGAGAGGAGACGAGCACACGAAAGACGAGGTGGGCGGTAGTGAATGTCTGGGTCACTGCCATGTTGGCCCGAAACGTATTTTTTTGAGGCCTCTCTGAGTATACAAGTTGTAGCAGTTGGCCCGAATCGTATGTGAAAGTTGGTTGCCGCTAAAACTTTTTTCCATCGAAGTTAGAATAGAACCGCCACAAGTGCATGCTACTGTGCTACTGTGCCGACCCACTTCAATGGCTGAGGGATCCACACAAGCAAATAAGATGACCGATAAAAAGCAGGTGGCTAACTTTTTTTTTGTTGAGAATTTTCAGCAGGTGGCTAACTAGCCTGCGGCAAATGATTACATCCACAAGTCAAAAAAAAAGAAAAAGAAAGAAAAAAGATTACATCCACCCCAAACTGGACGCAGACCATGGGTGTGGGCTGCTTTGGTTTATGTTTTTATGAATCGTGGCTTTCTTTTATTGGATTTTGTCACTCATACTTTGTGAATTTTATCAACAAGAGTCAATGATGTAGCAGTGCGAGAAATGGTGTCTTAGATAGAAGTAAAAGCGAATGTACACAATTTAAGAGAGATCATTACGTGCTCGAACCCTAAATTACTAATCCATGCAACTCTATGAGGCAGGCAGCCAATGTACATTATTCAATAGCATAAAACTTAAAACAACGGAAATTGTTCAAAAAAAAAAAACAATGGAAATTCACTTTGGCACCCGGTGTATATGCTCCTGTTATAGTTTTTCAAATTAAAAAAAATATGAAAACACTTCGAAAAAATCTAAAAAAAATCTGAAAAAATTGGACATAAACATATGCAAGTTTTTAACATTCTTGCAAAATTTGGAAAGAAAATGACACTTTATGTGATCTATGCAAAAAAAGACAAAGTCTGTGACTGAAATGAGATTTAAAAATACATTTTCAAAGCATAGATTTTGTCTTTTTTGTACAGACCACATAAAATGTTATTTCCATCCGCAATTTTGGACGAAGGTGGAACGCTTGTATATCTTTGTGCCCAATTTTTTTCAGATTTTTTGAAGTGTTTTTATAATTTTGAAAAAATATCAGAAGCATATGCACCCGGGAGTCAAAACGCCTCGTTTAAACACATACTATGAAAGATGAATCTAGGTTAGCGTATCATGTGGTCCAGCCCACAGCCAGGTCGCCTCGTCGTGTAAGCATGCCATGCAAGCACGGCGATGCGTGCAAATCCCAGGCTTTTGCACAGAGGGGCCTCGTCCTCAGCCGTGAGCCGTTGCTACTACGAACCTGACAAAATAATTACATGGGAGCCAAAAGGGTAGCAAAGCGAATAGATACACACACGTTCTCATTTTAGCCCAAGCAACCACTTGTCCGCCGAACCGACCACAAATGTTTTACTTCCATGTAGAAATTTGCAATTTGTAGAACTGAAATATAATGAGGAAAGCTAGGATCCCATTATGAATGCCTATCATTTTTGTAATAATTAATTAAATTTAGGCTTTATGTCAGCCGGTGGAGCTCAATAGTAGCTGATTGCTTGATTCATGCAAAAAGCCAACAGTACGCACCTAATTTATATATGTAAGTAGGAGTAGATCCTAAGACGTTGGTAGACCAATTTGCATCAATTGTGTAGCCCCGTAGCATATCATTCTGTCCAAAGTGTAATTGCCTTTTCTAAAAGAGATTAAGGCCCGCTTGGATGGCTGGAATTTAACTAAATCCGGGGGTATAATCTCACGGGCGTGCTAAGTTCCGTCGCAAAATACCCGCTGATCGTACACGCACAGAATCTGGCGGAAATCTGTCAGACGTTTCAAGCGGGCCCTAAGGTGTACTATTCCATGGGGAAGATATTGTCAAGTACGTGAGCATTAACAAATTTAAACTCTTGAGGGCACATGTATTAAGCAGATGTGTGATGAACCAGTTTAAGAAACAATCTCAGAAGTACATGACTAGTAACCTTGCAGGTCCAAAGCACCTCTGCATAACAAATGTAAAACATAGTAAAATGTAGTATTATTAAGATGTGCAAGTATATATATTGAGAACCATCCTTTTGCAAATACATGGTTATAGTTTTAAATCCCCGTTCAACACTTGCCCTTCCTTTTGCAAATACACATGGCTTACACTTACCCTTCTTTTAGCTAAAAGCTAATACAGGTGTGCAGTGGAATTTGATCATTAATTTGACATCCATATATCTATCACGTAACCTTTCACAATCTTAAAACTTCTGAAAACCATGTTACAATACGTGTACGGCTAGGAATAAGAATTAGAGGTCATTTTGTGCTCGAAGTCATTGACTTCTTGTCTTCCAAGTATGTACCACTATATATACCCATGAGGGTCAAGGCAATATAAAACAATATTAGGATTTATACTTTTCACATGATATCAGAACGGTTTGACTCATGTTGTCAATCCTGACTTTTCCACCACTTCCGTATACACACACCCCCTCCCCCACCCCAAATCAATCTCCTCTCCTCGGGGGACGGTCTTGATCAAAGATCGGATCGATTCATTAGATTAGACTAGTTTAATTTTTGAATTTGCCAATTTCTGTAGATTAGATCCAAGTAGCCCAATAAATCCCTATATCTCCGCCGCCCTCAAAATTTCGAGTGAAAATCGGTGATCAGGCGGCGCAACTCGTCTTCGGCGTCCGCAAGACTCAGGCAAAGTCAACACGTCCAGCTCCCACACGCGGAGCAGCCCGATCTGATCTGCTCACGAGCGACCTCGTCAACGCGAGCAGCTCAACATGCGTCAGCACATGGCCACGCAGCACCAGCTTCATCGCCTCATCGAGCCGGCCTATTCGTGAACGCGCACGTGGCCAGGACATGCATACATCGCATGTCTTCCAGGGGAGCGGGCCAGGTTGCAAGATTGACATATACATGCATACATGTTGCGATGCTAGCTTACGATCACCCGTGGCCACGGGCAAATTTCCGACAACTATTTGTAGCGCTGTCGGAACGGATGAAAAGTGGAACAGGAGGAGAGGAAGGAAGGGGAAGAAGAGAGGGAGGAGCACCGCCGCTCGCTGGAGAGGAGGGAGGAGCACTGCCGTTTCTGAACCACCATCGTCACCTCTACCCCCGCCCCGGCACCGGCTGAACCGCCGGCCTCCCCGCCCGCGGCCGGCGCGCTGCCGCGGCACCTCGCCGCCACTCCCTGCTCCAATCTCTACCTCCGCCGCCGTGACCATCCCTCTAAGCCCTGCCGACTTCTTCTTCTCCGGCGACGGCGAGCCTGCACCCCACCCCCATCGATAAGGTTCTTCCTCGCCTCCACAGCGCCGCCGCTCCGCGTCGAGCACTGCTTCCGGCGAGGTATAGCCTCACCGTCGCCGTCTCCGCCGCGGCCAGCCGCGGTTTCACCAGCTCCGGCTCGCGGGATGGTCACTGGCTTCCAATCTGCATCCCGAGCGCCATGGAAAAACTGCACGGGAGATAAATAGGGATCATGGGGGAGAAGAGAGATTAAGGGAGGGGATAAGTTGGGTGGGGTCCACATGGGAGTTAACAAGTCGCGTGCGTGTGGAAGGTTACCGTGTTCACATCAGTCACCCGTGTAAGAGCATCTCTAACAGTGACCGTAAATGCTGAACCTCAAACACGGTTCACGTTTTTTAGCAGTTCTACTCACAAATACGAGCGGCACATAGCAGAAACCTTAAATGAAACTGCATTTTTTTAAATTTTGGCAGGAACAAACACTTGTTCTTCATCGATTCATTGCATACACTTGTTCATCATCGATTCATACAGATTTTACATAAAACCTACACTAAACAAAAAGCTAAACTAGTCTTAATCGTCACCGCCTAACCCTAGTACCAAAATTCGGCTCACCGGAGCCTCGGGTGCAGCGGCGACGAGGCCGAGGCCGAGGCGTTGGAGCTTCAGTCCTCGTCGGAGACGAGGTCGATGATGTTCCCCGTGTCGTCCTGATTGAGGTTCACATCCTCGTATACAGTAGCAAGGCCTCCCTCTACTTCCTTCCTGCGCGTCGTCACGTCACCGTATCGATCTGCACCGCATCGACCCAGACTACATCGAGCGGTCGAGCCCAACAACAACTTCCAGTGGTACGACTACATCAATATCTTCGTCGAGTTCTATATCACCAACACAATCACCGTCAAAGCCTATATCCACGTGCTCTTTTGCCTACACAAAATCCCGCCGTCACCGCAGATCCCTGCCGCCACCGCACATGACCCAAAAACTTGCCGCCACCGCAGATCCCTGCCACCGCTGCACAAAAAAACCTGCCGCTGCCACAACTCTCTGCTGTCGCCGCACTATGACCAAGATTCTTACCGCCGCACAAAACTTAAGACACTACGTCCAACATCGCGCAATTTTTTTTGCGCCTCCGGCGCTATAGGCTACAGCAATCATGACTACAACAATATCGGCCGTGGCTACATCATGACCGGCTATTTCGACATCGACATCAAGAACAACGTCTACAACAACTCAAAAACTCAAGTCAACAGCGTCCGCGTCATCACTTGCGTGCACAGCACTCCCGCTGTGACTGCGGGAGTGAAGAGATGATAGACTATCAAAGACGTAGTTGATCATGATGACGGAGAGGAGAACACGACGGAAGCCTACTACTTCAAATCCAGTCGTAATAGTTCGTTTCACTCCTGCTACGACTGAGAGGGAATGTTAGAATACGACTAGCAATATGAATTAGAGGTCATCTTGTATTCCATGTCATTGGCTTCTTGGCTCGCAAGTTTGTACCCTATATATACCCCATAAGGGTTAAGACAATATACAATAAAATATTAGGCTTTCATACTTTCCACAAACCAATTAACCGGTGAGAGTACGTATTGAGAACCATCTTAAATTTGCGAGATTAAAATCACCCGACTAGTCGAGTGCTTGTACAGGCACTCTGAGATTAACAAAATGTAACAGCTCATATAGTTTAAAGCTTGGCAGATACTCTCTACAGCTCTCGAGTTTGATCTTTTTTCTAGAACATGGAACATTATTATGAATCATATATGTCTCCAAAGCTATGTAAAAGAGAGCCACTGCACCCTTTACCTTGTCAAGAAAGTAAAATCAGAGAGACAGTGCATCTTTTACCCTGAAGAAAGTGAAGCACTGAAGCATATAGATAGAGACAGCGAAGGGGACAAAGAGAACAAAGATGGGCAGTAGGGACAGGAAAGCCAAGCAGTGCACTTTGGTCGCATGATCGCCACAAGGAAAGGAGGCACCCCAGCTGGTGCACGGGAGGCAGGTAAACCCTCCAACTAATCCAAACACATTGGCAAAAACCAAAAAAACAGTAGAAATGGTCGTTTTTACAACTAGGAGAGGTATGAGTTAGTGGAAGTTGCCGATTCCGATATTAACGTTGTGAGCCACTAGTAATATCCCTACTACTCACTTTGGGTTAGTAAGTACGGAGTACAAATTAACATGGACCATTAGACCCATGAAAATGTACGGCACATATTTAACTGGGTTACCACAAAAGTCCTCTTTCGTGACCGTGACAGCCAGATATGTTTTGGTGATGGTCGCAAGCTCGGTGTGTCGCGGTCGTTGATGGCACGTGTTGTCCTTATGTGGCCGTGGAGTTTCAAGGCCGGTGGAAGTATGGGGCAGCCTCCATTTCGAGATTGGGTTCGGTTCAACTCAGTAGGTGCTACACACGACACATTCAGATTAGTTGTCAAGCCTTGCATTGGTCGGCGGTGGCTATGCAAGGTGTCTTATACGGGCGCGACAAGTCTCTTAAGCATGGTAGGTGGTACATAGACGTCTCCTCCGTAGTCATGCCTGTTGTTGCTCGATCGATGGTGGTGTGACAGTGGCTAAAGGTGTTGCGGTATGGGACGTCATCGACCTCCAGTTTTTCCCCCAACGACATCTGGCTCACAATAAGTCATTGGCCGGACAGGTGACGATGATAGAAGCGTGAACATAGAGTCTACACTGTGGTGGAAATATTTATGACAATATTGACGCATGCTTGCATCGTTCCTTTGCTGAAGGTGCTGGGTCAAAACTTGTCTTGGGAAATTCTGAGGTCGATCACTTGTTGGAATCGTCATAATCGACACACGTGCAGTTTTTTCCTTTAAAAGGTTTCATGTAAAAGCTGTGTGGATTTTCTCTTTATTTGTGTCTTTCGCCATAAAGTTAGTGGTAGTTTGGTGAATATACCGTGGTGAGACATGTGGCTTCGTGTTTACTTACTTCGTATATTTGTGAACTTTGCAATAAAGGTGATGTGTGCATCTTTTTGACGGAGAGGCCCAATCTTGTGCCCCATTTTTGAAAAAAGCATAAAATTCAGTAGCTAAAGGTCGAAGTTAGATTCTTTGCGGAGTGATAATTGTTTAATTGGGAATTAGTTGGTTAGCTCTATGTTATTTACATGTGCTACAAATGATAGTATATAGCAGCCGACTGGGCATGAACTAACCGTTGTATTTGTATAGTCTTCAAGTGCAAGTGCGACATGATATAACCGCGTCCGTGCTTATTAGAGCACCTCACAAAGCATTCTCAAAGGTCCAAGAGGGGTTTGGACACAAAATTCGCGCTAGAGACATCGCCATATGTCCCGATTAATCCAAATGTTGTGCAACACCCCTGAGGCACTCCGCACTCTCCAAACTCAGGGCATGCTCGGGGAGCCTAACAATTCTGACCTGTTCGCATGCAGCTCAGACTAGCGGGTCTGGCTTGTCATCGGCACACTGGTGACATCGGTTTTAACGGCAAATCAGCCTTTCCGTTATCCAAGCGGCACCGCCCGGCAAAGAGGGCGGTGGTAGGGCTCCCTCACGCGTCACATCAAGACATAAAAGGAGTATGGTATTTCCAAAAAAAAATTGGCATATGTTAATGTAGAATCATGTTTACTGCCATCAGGTGAAACATTATATATTCTTTAGATAGTAGGCAATTTTCTTGCCTTGCTTTAACTTAATAAAGCACAAGGTTCAACATAAACGTTACTACAACCGTTGCGGCATACAACTTTGCCTTAGTGCACAAATAAAGCATGAAACTAGGAACTGGGCCGGCTATCCCCACAACAAGCCGGAGCTCTAGGCTGATCTACCGAAACTAATCAGATCTTGGCTTGAGCTCGGAGTAGATCGCCTTTAGGGCATTTGCCATGCCAGAGCATCCTTGTCCTGCACCTTGGAGAGATTCGCCCACATCTGGATGAACATGAGAGTTTTGAATATAATATCAGAAGGATGCCTAGGAACAATGCCCTTGATTGCAAGTTTATTTCGAGTAACCCAAATAGCACAGAAAACACTGAAACCAGCAACCAAGACAGTCTATGCCTCTACCCTAAAAGCGGTCATAAACTAGCGTAGAATTGGGGGAAGTTGGCCGATGACCAGTTGCACCCAAGCAACCTCCGCACCACACTCCAGCCCAGCTTCGCCAACACACACTAGTATGAAAACGGCTTTCTGTGGTGCACCCTTTTTGCATTTTGTGGCGCATGGTGGGTGCGCCACAGAATCCTCGCCACAAAAATTAAAATTCTGTGGTGCACCCCAGATGCGCCACAGAAAGGCAAGAATTTTGTGGCGCACTCCACAACCGTGCGCCTCAGAAGTTATTTTTCAGATTTAAAAAAAAAATACGGCTGCCCGCAGCCACCGTGGCGAGCGGACTTCCGGCGGCGGCGGCGAACTTCCGGCGAGGACCCGTGCTGCAGCGGTTCTCCTCGTGCTGCAGCGGTTCAAGGCCCTGGTGGCCGACTACGCCGCGCTGCTCGACGTCCTCCCCGTCGCCGACCTCGCCACGCTCCTCGACATCCTCCCCATCGCCGACCTCGGCCTCGCCGACGACGTGGCTGACCTCCTGGCCCTCGTGTCGCGGCAGTGCCGGCGCCCGCGGCGGAGCGGGTGCTCAAGGCCAGCGTGCTCGCGCTCATCCAGGAGGTGGAGCGGGAGATCGTGCCCGAGCGGGAGCGGCCCGAGGGGATCCTCATGGAGGTGGCCATCAACGACCCGGCCGGGTTCAGCGAGGAGATCGAGATCTTAGAGCGGGAGATCGGCGAGCGGTTGGTGGAGCGGTGGACGTTGGCCATGAACGGCGTGGAGGAGGAGGGGTGGCGGTGGCGGATGCGAGGGGGCCGGCGGCGGGCGAGCGGGCGTGGAGGAGGAGGGGTGGCGTTCGTGGGGATGAGGGGGCGGCGGGCGAGCGGGCGTGGAGGAGGAGGCGACGCCGGCCGGATCGAATCGGGGAGGAGGGAGAAAGGGGATGGGGAGAAAGGGGAGGGAGAAAGGGTGTCGGTGATGCATGTAAAATGCATATATGAACTTTACATTTTATTACATGTTATTCCATATTATTTGCATCATATAAGGGTTATATTCATGATTTATATTAAGTTTTGGGGATAATTAACAATGTCCCCATTTTTCTGGAATTAACCCTGCACAGGCAGGAAACCTATTTTCTATATTTTGATGTTTCAGGGACCCAAACGACGTCCAAACAACCTGAAATTTTACGGGGATCACTTTTTTGGAAGGAACGAAACGTAGGCGCAAAGGAAGCGAAGAATTGAAGACCAGAAGGCCAAAACAAGTGGGCCCACGTGGCCAGATTCCCTGACCGCGTGGGACCCCTCATCCTGGCCCTCGGGCCTCCGCTGTTGTCGATCTTTCTTCCCGAAGCTTCGTCTTGACCTAAAAACGACTATATATAGACCCCCCCAGGGCTTTCGCGAAAGAGAGCGCCGCCGAAATATAGAAACCACGAAACAGAGACCTGGAGCTGAAGATTGGAGGGGGAAAACTCCGGCGGGGCGCTGCCGGCGTGGTCTCCTCCTCCTCCAACAACATCTCCACCGACACCATGATGAAGAGGGAGTAGTCCACCCCTGGACTATGGGTTTGTGGAAGTAACTTATGTATCTCTCCTCTCTATGAGCTTCACTAATTAGTACCGTATGAGCTGCTGAACATGATTACGGTCATCTATGTAATTCCTTTGTGGTGGATCTTTATTATGAGTTAATACATGTTTGAGATTGCAATGGTTTTGTTTCAGTTATGAAAGTAGATGCATATTATGTACCCCGTTCTTATTTACTTGTCATGATCAAGCATGTTTATGAGAGCATGTGAGGGGGAACGTGTGCATTAGTTGGAGTAACGGGGTGGCTAGTGCAGTGAACGTGACAGATAGTTCTGCGATCCACTTGGGTTTTCTACCTTACTTTGTTGCCTCACTAGGGATAAACAAAAATACCATGCTACCGGAGAGTGGATGTGACCTTGGCCACTACCTCCATGACTAGATCTAGCATGTTCTTATTTTAACTTCATGTCATTGAACTTATTGCTATGCTCTGATTTATCTTAATTACTAAGGTGTTATGATTTAGTTCGCATCTTGGTGGAGCATAAGAGAGAGAACAACTTATACTTGAGATCTCTATGTTAGGACGTGATGCCCATATTATTAATAACTTGTCAAACCATGTTTTGCCATCTTTCATGTTAATTTTAGTGTTCCATTGTCTACCACGTTATCAAGAGAGAGTGCATTTGTGAAACCATGAACCCGGTCCATTTTTAATCATAAGAAACACCTTTCCAACACTTTTATCACCACTTTTGTTTGCTGCCATTATTAAATCCGAAAATACAAAAACACTTTTACATCTTGCATTAATTATAAAAAACCCAAAAATATCATTTACCATTGTTTCCACCATCATTGCATATTTACTACTGTTTTGCATTGCATATTATTTTATTATCATTCTCACACCTTGTGCTTGACAACCACTTGGTGAGGTTGAGGGCACAAAACAATTTATTTTGTTGCAGGTTCTCAAGAGAAGGATAAGGAGATAACACCTGAAATACTGGTTCCCCGAGAGTTCGATATTAAACCCTCGAGTCACCCCTCGTGGGGAAAACTGTCTTCCACTACTACATACACTCTGCACTTGGAGTCTCAACCTAACCCATTTTCTTTCAATGCAGGTAACTACGTTGAGGGCCATCAAGACCGTTTTCTGGCGCCGTTGCCGGGGAACCATAGCTGAAAGGTTTATCCAAGGATCACTCACATCAAGTCAACTTCATCACCAACTTGTGTAACAACCTAAGCTTGGGGAGGTTGCACCTACGTGAGCATCATCTTATCCATCTTTACCTACAATCATTTTATTTTGTTTTGTTCTTGTCTTGCATATCATCTTTATATTTCGGTTTGCATATTTATATTCAGTTTTGCATTTTGCGTTGCATTTGTTATTTCGAGTTGCATTAGTGTCATTTTACTTTCAGTTTTGCATAAAAAAATTAAAAACACATAAAAACTTGTTGAAATGGGAGATAAAACTAAATTGTGTGACTACACAAACACTCCTAATGATCAATTTATTGCTAACCCTATCACAACACCTGAGATTACTGCTGGGAGCTATGAAATTAGTCCTAGTTTTTTAAACTTGATAACTAGGGAACTATTTGGTGGTAGTGCTGTTGAGGATGCCTCTATGCATCTTCATGATTTTATTGAAATCTGTGACATGCAAAAGTTTAAAAATGTTGAAAGTAATGTCTTAAAACTGAAGTTATTTCCTTTCTCACTTAGAGGAAAAGCTAAAGAGTGGCTACATTCATTACCTACTGGTAGTATTAATTCTTGAGATGATTTAAAAGAAGATTTCATTAAGAAATATTATCCCCCTGTTAAAATATTGCAAAATAGAAACAATATCCTCTCTTTTAGGCAAAATGAAAATGAACATGTTGCCATGGCTTGGGATAGGATTAAACTCATGCTTAGAACTTGTCCATCACATGGGGTTAATGAATGGACCATTTTACACTCTTTTTACAATGGTCTAAATTACATGTCTAGAAATATACTTGATTCAGCTGCTCGAGGTGCTTTCATGGGAAAAACTATATTAGAAGCTAAGAACATCTTGGAAAGTATCTTGCAAAATTATAGTCAATGGCATACTGATAGAGCACCTAATTCATCTAAGAAAGTGAACTCTATAGAAGAAACAAATGATTTGTCATCTAAAATGGACACCATTCTTGCTTTTATTAATAAACAAAATTTTGAAAATATGCCTTTGCAAGAACTAGTTGGTAATAATCCTGAAAATGTTGATGTCAACTTCATTAGGAACTATGGTAATAATGGGTATGGTAATAACAATTATAACTCTTATAATAAGCCCCCATATGTTCCAAACAAATATACCACTAGTAGTAATGTTTCTAGTGATTTGGAAAACACCATTAGATCATTTATATCTACTCAAAAGGAGCTCAATAAGGAGTTCATATCCAAATTCGAAAAACATGATATTTTGTTTGAAAGAGTAGATCAACTCACTAAGGAAGTTTCCTCATTAAATAACATCATTATATCTCAAAAAGAAAGAAAAGTTGAGGAAGTTAAAATGCTTAGTGAAGTTAAGGAACCATTTGTTGATTTAGAGAAGTGTAGCTTGCATGAATTAATTTCTATCTTACAAAAATTTGCAAGTGATCCTTCTGTTAATATTAACCAGGCTGGTTTTGGTTCCTATATTGCTAATCATGTCTTAAAAGAAAAGATTGCTAGGTACAATCAAGAAGCTATGATACCACCTAAGCTTGGGGATATCTGGATCCCTAAGGTACTAGTAACCATTGGAAAAGAGACACACCATGCCATTTTAGATCTAGGATATAGTGTCTCTATATTATCTAAGGAACTATATGAAGTCCTTGAACTTAAAAATATTGAAAAATGCTCTATTGAACTTGCACTTGCTGATGATTCCATTAGACATGCTCTTGGAAAAGTAAGTGATGTTACGGTAGAGTTACACATGACTTTTGTGCCTGTTGATTTTCTAATCATGGACATGGGGAATAAAACCTCTAGTCCTATTATTTTGGGAAGACCTTTTCTTCGTACTACAGGTGCCATTATTGATTCAAAGGAAGGGAATGTGAAGTTTCAGTTTCCACACAAGAAGAGCATGGAACACTTCCCAAGGAAGAGGGACACACCAAGGTTCAAGCTCCCTCATGAGCTACGTGCCCTTTGATTATCAAGTAAGTAAGCCTAGCTATATTGTAACAGCCCAAAGTTTGAGAACCTAAAGCCTGGGTAAAATTTTCGCTTTTGTGTTGCATTGCATCATGGCATTCCATATCAATTTGCTAAACAACACATAAATTGGTTCGGCACCATCTAAAACAAAATGCCACCCTTGTCTCACCAGAGTTTCAAATTAATGGAAGTGTTCAAACTTGCAAAACAAAATTACTTGACCTCTCATATTTGTCAAGGAAGTTCCAAGAGTTCAAAATACTATTTTGCACGTTCGCTAAAATTTACTAAAGGAGCAACATTTTCAATTTAGCAAAATGCCCTAATTGATCCCTATGAACAAAAGTGGTACAAAACATTTTATTTCGAGACACCAAAATTTGTGGAGCTTCTACAGGCTAAGGGGAGCCACCCCAATTTTGTTATATTTTTCTAAAATGTTTTGGTGCCTAAATAAAATCAGGAAAATGCTGCTGGTTTTAAAATTTAAACAGAAAAGGACCTATCTGTGATGGAAGAAAACTTCCAGGGTTTTTTGCAAAATCTTCTTCTTCTTCCTCCTGTAGCAACCGAGCTCCTCGCTCGCGCCGCACCAGCTCGCGCCGCGCCCTCCTCTGCTCATCGTTGACCCCGCACGGTGGAGAGGACCACCCCGTGGCAGCTCACTCCCTCCCCGACACATTTCCTCCCCGTTTCCCTCTCTCCCGTTCCCTGCCATGGCGGAGCCCTAGCGAGCTCGTCGCCGATACATCGCCGCCGTTGTAGTCCATGCCGAGCACCGCCGTTTGGGAGAGCCGCAATCGACCGCGCCGTCCTCGTTTTCCCTGACCACGGCCGCCGCCGCGCCATGCGATTCCGGCCATTGCCGTCCACCTCCGACCTCACCGACCTCTCCTACGAGCTCAGGGTGAGCTTGCGGTCCAAATGGACATCTCCATCCCCTCCCTCTCCCTCTTGTTCATCGATTCGCCGTAGCTCTCCGTGGAACTGGGAAATCCGGTGCAATTCCCGGAATTTTCCGGATTTTATTCCGGATTAGGAAAATGGCAACTGGACTCCTTCAGTTTCGCCCGGTATACACCCGGAATTGGCCCGGAAATAATTCCGGACTTGATTTCCCGGTGCCAAACCCGGAATTATCCGGACCTGAAACCGGATTCCTCCCGGTACCAAATCCGGAATTTTCCGGATTTGAATCCGGATACTCCTTTTTAACCTGCTTTAACTCAATCTTTGGAATTTGAACACCATAATGATCTAATCACCTAAACCCTGCCTCTCTCACATGTTCATGTCATTCGTATGCAAGTTAACAATAGGTTCATCTATTCCACTTAACAAGTAAGTATGCTACTTTACTTAACCCCACGGTATATTCGAGATGTGCACCTCTAAGCATCCGAACTCCGTTTAAGTTGAATAGATCGAATCATCCTCATTCCGGGGATTTAAATCGTCATGCCATCATGTGTTTGCGCATTGCATTTGTTAAGGCATGTGTGGTGATTGATTGTTCTTCCGTTGTTATGCTTCGATAGATCAAGCAGCCGGGGTTACACCGCGATACCCCGACGATCCGTACTACCAGCACGTTGAACAAGGCAAGCGTAATCCCCCCTCTGAGCATATCTTATCCTATGTTTCCGCAAATATTTTCTCCCCTATAATATTGCATGCGGTTCCAAATGTCAATTTTATTGGATTAGAGTATCCTATAGTTGCATTAAGTTTCCGATGCCAATACCTGTTTCTCTCCTATTATTCATAGGTTTGTATTGTTGGCCTGAGATACTTAACTATGCTATGTTGATGCTTAGCCATGCTTAGTTAAATTTTTATTCATCTGGTGGATATTTCATGTTGGAAACGGGTGATGAAATGTTCGGTTGATGGTGGAGAAATTGTGGAGACAGATAATAAAATGCTTAAAGGTGGGGATGAGAGGCCACTTTGGTATGGTGGTGTTTTGTCTCACTCTCGCCGCCTAGGTGCGAGTTCTTTACCTCTTGAGCCAAGAATGAGCGCGCTTCCATTCGGTGGGGTATATGGAGCCCCCGTCGACCAACTAACTTGAGCGGGACTAGCCAGGGTCCTCTAGTTCGGGCTTCCATTTGCGCGTGCGTTGAGATGGTGGTCAAGACTGAGATGAGGATGGTGGTGTTTAGGAAAATGAGTGGCCACGGGACAGGGTGTTGGAGACACGGCTGTCTCGTCCTCACTGATGATCCTGGGTTAGTCTTTAACAAGGTAAAGGTTGTAACCGCTCCCACTCAGCCGGCTTTCCCCGGAAGAGAGCTAATGATCAGGCAATGAGCCGGACGGTACCGAAGGTAAACACAGTGCACCCCTGCAGGGTTAAATCTTTTCGAAAAGCCGTGTCCATGGTTACGGACAACTTGGGAAAGGACGATAAGACCATAGAATAACTTGAACGCAATGATTAAAAACTGGGTACTAAAGGTACTACTCAAGAATGTAAGGCTGACTTCCTCGAGGGTGATTCGGGGAGGTGCCTTTGTAGAACTGGTACAGTGGTTGATGATGGTGGATAATGAGAAAAGTGATCAAAGGAAAGAGTTACTTCTTATCTCTTTTAAAAATACTCTGATTAGTCGATGCCATGGAGTTATGTTTTTCATAAATAAAATCAGCTTTATGCAAAACAGGCCTAAAACTTTGAAAGCCTCATCGAGCTAAAGCTCTATATATATCTTGCGAGTTCGTCGAACTCAATGTCGTTTGCTTTGTTTCAGAGGAGGACTTCACCGACCTCGAAGGTGGGTTCTTTGCGGACGTCGACGAGTAGTCTGGGGTTCCCAGGTTGCAGCTTGGGACATCCCGGAACAGCTGGCGCTGGATGTTTATCTGTAGGCCTCTTAGGCCATAATTTGGATCTTGTTGTTAGAACAACCTAATTCGCTTCCGCATGTTGTAATATTGGGTCTGTGACCTCTGGTTGTAATTTGCTATCTTTCTCTATTATAAGAGTTGAACTATAATGATTTGTGTCGTAGAGTCTGTGATGTGCCAGTTGTTCCACAAGTCTTGATCTATTATGCATTGATAGTTGTGCCTGTGTTAAGGCATCAATCGGGGTGTTGCGTTGCCGATGATCCATTCCGAGCAACGCCTGCCAAAGGTTTTGGCCGGGGATTGTTAAACCCGTAACCTCCGGTTGTATCGCTTAACCGGTGACACACAGCATCACTGTATAGCAGTCGGGTCGGGGCGCCACAAGGCTATAAAGAAAGCGCTTTACGGGAGGCAACCCGGTTGTTTTTGTTTGAGATTTTCTTTGAGTCCTCTTGCTGTAACAAGAGAGTAGTTTGTTAGTTTTGTTTCTGGATTTTTAATAAAGAACCAAGTTTTACCTATTTTGGGTTTGAAAAGTTGCTATTCATTTTCGGAGAGTTTTCTGCCTGCACGAAGTCTGTGCACGGTTTGATTTTTCATTTTTTATCTGTAACTCCGATTGAGCTGTAATTTGAACTGTAGCTTCAACTTTTCATCCTCTGCATACGTGATTTTTTCAGATTTTTCTGACGAGTTTAAGTAGGGTAGAAAAATGCGTTTTGCTGCTGTTTTTCTGGACAGATTCTGTCTTGATATTGTTTGATGCATTCTTTGAGCTTTTTGCTTGAATCTTTTTGATTCAATTGAGTTTATGAGTAGGCATACAACATTATATACTCTCTGGACATTCATATGAATTTTTGCCTAAGGATTTTATGCAGCAAGGAACCTATTTGTTTATCACTACTAATATCACCCCACAGAAAAGAAATGGGAGAAACGGTGTTTTGAAGTTTTTTCACAGGGATTAGAGGAGCTGCACCAAGAGCTATCCAAGGATGGTGAAGACCATAAGCTTGGGGATGTCAAGACAACCCCACTAGACCAACACACTCTCGGTTTGCACACGTCTAACTTCTGTTTTTCGATCAAAGCACTTTATCGTATAAACTTGGAGCGTCTGTTTTTTTTTGCTTTTGTTATTTCGGTTTGTTAATAAGACCACCACTATCATTTATATATGAGAGAGCTACTGGAAGTTTGGGTTGAATTATGTTGGATGCTATTAAATATATTGGGATAGGGATGTTTGAGTTGATTTTAAAAGATACATATAGTTGCATAATTCATGTGCTTTGAATGAATGTTAATTTGCAAGTGTGTTGTCAAGAGCTATCTTTTACCATGTTTAGATGTTGAATTTTAACTTTACTTGGTTTAACATGGATTGATTAGTTCTATGGACACTTATGCATGCATTTAGATGGTCAACTTTCTCCCTATTGCTAGCCCAAAAATTACAACAAGTAAAAAGCTTGTTTCCCAACACCTTCAACCAAAGTTTTTCCAGTGAGTCCACCATATCTACCTATTAGCTTTATGCTATTCCAAGTATGTTTATCATGTTATATTGTGTTATCTACATTTCTGAATTTAAATGCTTATGTTATTGATTGTCATGGGAAAAATTGGTTAAAAGCTCTCACGAACTTGATGCACAATTTACTTTTATTGCATTTAATAAGCATGAACCATTGTGATTAAAATTATGAAGTTGTGGGCTTGACAATGTTTTGGTTGGGAGTTAGCCCATATGTGCTGTCACATGGCAAGCTTTCAACATTGCACTTATTTATATTTAGTTGATGTCATGTACTTTTGTTTATGGATGCCTATCATGGGTGAAATGAATGTGGATACTTAGTAAGTTCAAAGAGTTTGTATAAATGGTTAGAGAAATGCCTGGGCCGCTAATCTAAGCCATGCATCATTCATGGTGGAAATTTACAGCATAACCATAATGTTCATTCAGTGATGCACCTCATAATAAAAAGCTATACCCATAGTAAATAAAAGAGTGCTGAGATTGTTCATTGTCTGTTTGTCTTGTTGTTTTGACATGGGCTTGTTCATGTCAAGGGGCAAGAGGTACCCCAGTGCAGTTCTTGATGATACTATTATTACTTGCAATGACCTTTATTTGAATTTACTTTGTGGACCAAAGTGAGTAACACATGGTGTAGGTACTTGTATTCAAGGGACATGAGACATTCAACCAATACATTGTCAAGCACACCACTCATATTTGCTTTCACTTTAAACATTAATCATTCAAGATGCTATGATAGGGGTAATGAGAGCTCCACACCAATGACTACCACATTGCAAGCATTAACTTAAGTAGAAGTGTTTGGAAGTTAGATGAAACTTATTCATGCTTTACCTCTACTTATTTATCTATCCAAAGTGTCCACCTTTTATATTCAGTTTTCATAAGAAGTACTCTATGACCACCATAGGATGTTTTTACTTTTCATTATGCATACATTTGGTCCATAGTACTTTCTTCTATATTACACTTTGTGAATTTATCATTGAACATCTTTACATTGAGTATTTGATATCACTTCATAATTTATCTTGCATATTGTTATTCCTTTGAAGAATGAATCATTTGACTCTATGTAGCAATAGTAATCACCTTTGATATCCATTGATAGTATTAAAATGCAAAGTCCATGTTAGTTTTATCACCTTCATACTCGGGACGAGCATGGGTTAAGCTTGGGGATGTTGATGCATGTAAAATGCATACATGAACTTTACATTTTATTCCATGTTATTTGCATCATATAAGGGTTATATTCATGATTTATATTGAGTTTTGGGGATAATTAACAATTCCCCATTTTTCTGGAATTAACCCTGCGCTGTCAGAAAACCCCTTTTTCTATATTTTGATGTTTCAGGGACCCAAACGACGTCCAAATGACCTGAAATTTTACGGGGATCACTTTTTTGGAAGGAACGAAACGTAGGCGCAAAGGAATCGAAGAAACGGAGACCAGAAGGCCAAAAGGGGTGGGCCCACGCGGCCAGATTCCCTGACCGCGTGGGACCCCCATCCTGGCCCTCGGGCCTCCGCTGCCGTCGATCTTTCTTCCCGAAGCTTCGTCTTGACCTAAAAACGACTATATATAGACCCCCCAGGGCTTTCGCGAAAGGAGCGCCGCCGAAACACAGAAACCACGAAACAGAGACCTGGAGCTGAAGATTGGAGGGGGAAAACTCCGGCGGGGCGCTGCCGGTGTGGTCTCCTTCCCCTCCAACAACATCTCCACCGACACCATGATGAAGAGGGAGTAGTCCACCCCTGGACTATGGGTTTGTGGAAGTAACTTATGTATCTCTCCTCTCTATGAGCTTCACTAATTAGTACCGTATGAGCTGCTGAACATGATTACGGTCATCTATGTAATTCCTTTGTGGTGGATCTTTATTATGAGTTAATACATGTTTGAGATTGCAATGGTTTTGTTTCAGTTATGAAAGTAGATGCATATTATGTACCCCGTTCTTATTTACTTGTCATGATCAAGCATGTTTATGAGAGCATGTGAGGGGGAACGTGTGCATTAGTTGGAGTAACGGGGGGTGGCTAGTGCAGTGAACGTGACAAAGTTCTGCGATCCACTTGGGTTTTCTACCTTACTTTGTTGCCTCACTAGGGATAAACAAAAATACCATGCTACCGGAGAGTGGATGTGACCTTGGCCACTACTCCATGACTAGATCTAGCATGTTCTTATTTTAACTTCATGTCATTGAACTTATTGCTATGCTCTGATTTATCTTAATTACTAAGGTGTTATGATTTAGTTCGCATCTTGGTGGAGCATAAGAGAGAGAACAACTTATACTTGAGATCTCTATGTTAGGACGTGATGCCCATATTATTAATAACTTGTCAAACCATGTCTTGCCATCTTACATGTTAATTTTAGTGTTCCATTGTCTACCACGTTATCAAGAGAGAGTGCATT
The DNA here is from genome assembly GCA_947311845.1 of Poa pratensis. NCBI lineage: Eukaryota > Viridiplantae > Streptophyta > Magnoliopsida > Poales > Poaceae > Poa > Poa pratensis. The sequence goes on along the minus strand of CAMZMU010000049.1, from coordinate 68,874,943 downwards.
TGTGAAACCATGAACCCCGGTCCATTTTTAATCATAAGAAACACCTTTCCAACACTTTTATCACCACTTTTGTTTGCTGCCATTATTAAATCCGAAAATACAAAAACACTTTTACATCTTGCATTCATCATAAAAAACCCAAAAATATCATTTATCATTTCCACCATCATTGCATATTTATTTTACCATCATTGCATATTTACTACTGTTTGCATATATTATTTTATTATCATTCTCACACCTTGTGCTTGACAACCACTTGGTGAGGTTGAGGGCACAAAACAATTTATTTTGTTGCAGGTTCTCAAGAGAAGGATAAGGAGATAACACCTGAAATACTGGTTCCCCGAGAGTTCGATATTAAACCCTCGAGTCACCCCTCGTGGGGAAAACTGTCTTCCACTACTACACACTCTGCACTTGGAGTCTCAACCTAACTCATTTTCTTTCAACGCAGGTAACTACGTTGAGGGCCATCAGTCGGTGGGAGTGGTAGGTGGATCCGTGGTGGAGGTTTGACCAGAGGAGAGAGAAACTAGATCTGGATCTGGAATTATAATAATTTTTTTATTGTTATCTGTGGCGCACGTCCCACATGCGCAACAAAAATGTGCATTTTTGTTGCGCACGTCCAACATGCGCCACAGAAATGTGACTTTCTGTGGCGCATCTGACGACATGCGCCACAAAAAATGTGCATTTATGTGGCGCATGTGGGACGTGCGCCACATAAATGTGTATTTTTGTGGCGCATGTGGTTTTCGTGCGCCACGGAATTCCAAATTTTTGTGTCGCATGCAAAACAATGCGCCACAGAAATTATTTCTGTGGAGCATGGCTATTTCGTGCGCGACAAAAAAGAGATCCACAGAAAGGCACTTTCCTACTAGTGACACACGAAAAAAAGATGTGCGAGGCGTCCTCTACCTCCCCACAGACAATGCAGAAACCGTCCGACGGTCCATGGCGGGAGGCCAACTGCTTACCAGCAGGTAACCTATCCAATGCAAACTGCCAAGTAATTTTTTTCAATTTCAGCGGTAATCTGGCCCCCAGAGGTCCCACCCAAGCGCCACCGTCTCCCTTACGACAGTTCGCGCTACATCAAGGCAACCGAATACAGCCCAGATGGTTCTAACACTCAACTAACCAAGTCTAGGCTCTCTTCGAGGTGACCTCGTCTAGGTCCAACAAAAGGTCGTTCCATCGCGCAACCCCTTCCGGATCAAGCGAGCGACGGAAGGTGATGCCCTCACTATCAAGGGCAAAACCTTGCGCCACTGAAATTTTAGGGTTGGAGCAAATGGCAAACATCTGCGGGTAAGTATCTTTCAGTGGCCTATCTCCATGCCACCAGTCAGACCAAAATGCAGTTTAGAGTGGCCAAAAATAGTATTTGTATACCCTGCGTATACACACCTTTCACATTTTCCAACTACCTTATATGAATATACGAAAACAAAAGAGATCACACAAGAATTTAGTTCTCTACAGTTTGGTCGAGAGAGGTACCGTACGAGTAGATGGGACATGATATCTTTTTGAAAAGCTCATCTATGCAAGAAGCATCGACACAATGACAGCTAGTAGAAAGAAAAAAAAAGGCACAAAATGTGACCTTACATGCTAGATCGAACGCGTACGGGGTAGATCTTCTTTCAGGTATGTATTGTCGTCTGGCATCATTTGTCGGAAGAAAACAAAGAATAAAAGTGAAACGCTTGGCTTTGAGATTCATGCATTTTAGTGTAATACTTGCTCCGATACAAAATGGGTTTGTTCTAAATCCTGTATCCGGTTAGTGAATTTATATGTACTAGATTTAGGGGTGCGCCTTGGCGCACGACCCGCCGAGCCCTGTTCTCACGACACGTCATACACGATGCTAATAATTAACGGATATACACAAATATATCTATATGTAAGACCAGATACCAAATTAGACAAATAATAGACATAAAACAAATCAGAACAATTGAACTCGTGATGACGCCTCCTCCGATCAAGTGGATATATTTTACCCCTGTCTTAAAACCGCTAACCCAACCGCGTGACGGCAAAATTCACTCATCTGACTAATAAACAGACCCTCGCAACCGATATATACCTCGAGAAGGAACCAAGATCATCACGAAACGGCAGCCTCTCACATACCAAACATAGAGATCATAGCATTAAACAGAGCGGCTAGCGACTCAATAATAACAACCATTTCCATCCCTATCACAAAACAGTCTCATAAAGAACTACATGGCCTTCTCTGTTCCATTGTTGGTTTAGAGCACCACAGATATGTCTTCTATCTAAAACAAAATAACCTCTCTGCCCTTCAGGCTCAGCAATTCGACGATGCCCAAGGTCTTTCGTAAGTTTATGTTCGACTCCATCAGCGCCGTGTAGGCAACGATGGCTTTTTTTAGATACTGGATGTTGTTCGCCTCGGCTTCAACCTTTTCTACTTGGAGACGGCTACACTCGGACGAAAGCTCCTTCTTCTCAGATATCAACTCCTTTATATAAATTCGGTGACGCTCCATCGATTCAATGTTTTTCTGCTGAAGCTTCGACCACCGAATGTTCTCCAAACGCAGCTGGTCGCGTTCTGCACGAAGCTCGGTCACCATATTCGCCAACCCCTGGTAAAAACATACAATTCTCTATTAATTAATGGTGAAAATCGAAAGGGAGGATTAGATAATACAGAAAAATGCATCCAGTAACAATACAGATTGACGAACATCATCCCCACTTAGGCCGCGGGAAACCTCCTCCGAAGGCTGTCGATTTGCTGCATCCATATCGGCGGAGAGTACAGATTTGGGACATTCCTTGCTCGACGGACTGAAACAAAGGAAAAGAAGAGATCGACACCAGAGCACGGGACATAAATGAAAAAAAAACAACTCAAGTAATTAGATTTACCCTGAGACCACGCCCTCAAACCGGCCACGTTTCCGTGCTGGCCCGGCGAGGAGGACCAGCCATCGATGCACGCAGACCATGATGAGCAGAGAGGGAGAAGAAAATCGGTAGGCGCAGAACAAAGGAAGCCCTCGCCGCAGATCCTCGCGTAAGGAAACAGAGGAAGGAGATGTGAATAGTAAGGCAGGGAGATCAAAGCGATAGTCCACTGCTATACATACATTAGGCGTCCGTCTCCTTGTCTCCCTAGAATGAATCTACACCGTCCATTCATGGCTACGCTTGGCGGGAGACATCGATGGCGGATGTGGATAGCCGAAGGTGGGAAGGACGGGAACGAGGTGGGTGGGGGAGGAAGCATGTGGGAGATTAAAATGAGAAGGGGAAACTGAAACGGACCGGCGATTGTCGCTCACTATCCTGGTTATCTCCCTATAGTCGGGACACGAAAGCTGGGTTGTCGGAGCGCGTCCAACAAGTTTGCCGTTATTGGGAAGCCCAATGAGGACAATTTCGTGCCCACGCGTAAAAAACTACTAGTTAAATTTAGTGCGGCGACAGGCCGCACTCTTGCTGAAAATATGATGTGTTTTTTTGTTGTTGAGTTATATATATTGTAAAGGAAAGCGGTAGTTCTAAATCGGGTAATGTGGTTAGCTGAAATTCAATTTGAAAGCAATCCATAATTGGAGTAACTGAGTTTAAATTTTGTCGAAATATGCATTGAATCAAGTTTTTTTTGACATGGGAGTACACAATTAGAGGAATTTAAGTTACATTGCTTGCAAATATGTCGAAATATTCATTGAATCATGAATTTTGCAGTTTATGTATTAGCATTTGTAATGTAAATTATTTAGAGTTGTTTAATCATGTATGGAAAAGTGTTAGGTGTAAATAATTTGGTGGAGGCGAGCAGGGCGGGCGGCGCGTCGAGCCATATAGTCGCCGGACTCGCCGACGGCGACCAATCCGTGGCGGTGGAAGGCGCGACCACGCCCGCTGTAACTAAAAATGTTGACTTCCATATTTCGCACTCGGTGTAATTAAAATGTTGAATTCCATATCTAGAGTAAGGTAATTTAGATTGTTTCCAAATACTTTCAAATGAAAATGTTTATATTTAAGTCCATAGTTAGAGGAAATGCATTGCGTGAGCATTTATTAAATTTTTAGGTAGTTTCCAAATACTTGCAAATCGAAATGTTTATATTTAAGTACATAGTTAGAGGAAATGCATTGCGTGAGCATTTACTAAATTTCAGCTACACATAATTAGAGGAAGAGCAATTGGATTTTCTCGAAGTATTTACCAATTCGAAATTTCCAAACATGTTTGTTTGAACTCTACAATAATTAGAGGAAGTGCATTTGGATTGTCTCCAAATATGTACCAATGCATAATATTCAAACATGTCTGTTTTCTGCCATAAATTATGTTTGTATTTTGCCATAAATAATGTACCACTCAATTTGGCACGGCGGCACGCCGCAGCCGTTGCAGTTCAAAATGTATAAACATGTTTTTTTGCCTTAAATAGCTAGAATTTTTTTCAGAACATGTTGACCTATTTTTCATATTTTGTGCGTATTTATGGAAATAATTCAATATTTTATTTGTTTTTTTCGTCCAAATTTGCACCAATTCGAAATATGTAAACATGTTTGATTTTTCCATACATAATTAGCATTTTTTCTGACCATTTTGGCATATTTTTTCCTATTTTTCGGGTATTTGTAGGAATAGTTCAATTTTCTGTTTTATTTTTTTAAAAAAACTGACATGTGGGCCATTGCGACGTCGTGCTGACATCAGCAGTGGCCACATCGGCCATCTCGATGGCGGCGGCAGCGCGGCGCATCCGCGCGCGTCCGCGCGATATGGGACGCTCGCGTGCGGGCGGACGACGCGCGGCGACACGGGCGACCCACGAGCGGCGGTGCCGCCGTCTTTGGGTCGCCGGAGCGGCGGTGGTGGCGCGTGGAAGCGGCGGCAGCCATGGCGCACGACGGCGGCGAATCCGGCGCGGCCGCGGCCTCCCGGGACGCGGCGCCCAGCGAGGAGGTGGAGGGCGGCGTGGCGGTGCCTCCCGTGGCCGCCGATGCGGGCGGGGAGGGCCGTGGCGGCAGGGCGGCGCGTCGGCGCCGCCGGCGTTTTTCCGCCGTCGCGCGAGAGAGGAAGGAAGAGGGAGGCTGCGAGGTCGTTTTACGAAAACGACCCTCATATTTCCGTAATTGCAAATAAGAACGAATCAGCGAGAAAGTGTGGACTGCGGGTTAATATCGACTTTCTGGAGGGTCGTTTCTGTATAACCGTCACGGCCACGACGGGAGAGCCGCGCGATCGTCGACGGACGGCTGGGATCGAGTCACTATTCAACACTGTAGATGAACAGTATCATGAACAGTGACTCGAGCTCCCACAGGCCGCGATTCTGGCCGGCTTTCATATACTTAGTAATTGAAAAAGGTTAGAAACCGACGGTGGAGATCACATAAGCGTGCACGTGATGAGGAGTCCAGAGACCATTGTCCCGACCTCGTTGTATTCGCCAATTCACGGACGAGGCAACATACCATGCAGGCAAGGCAAGGCATCTTCGACCGTCATGGTCGAATCGCTACTAAAACGGTCAAACGTACGCCTGCATGCACATGAACGTAGTGCATACATATGCAAGCTCGTGACATCTGCAACTCTGCATGCATGCTGCTCGCGACGCAGGATGCACAATGCATGGCAGCAGGGAAACATACAGCACATCAACCTAGTTGAGCCCAGACATGCATCCATCTAGAGAGAGAAAATGAATGTCAAATCATCTAAGCGGATGCTGATGGGATTTGAGACGGTAGGTTTTCTGCATGCGTGGAAACACTAAAGGCAAATTGCCTTGCTCATCACTGATAAGACGCAAACGTCCAGGAAGTGGAATCTTTGCTTACATCTTTTGACAGGTGATCCGTAGTACTGTCAACTGCCACCACAGCAGAATTGGAATCCCAAGAAAATGGAACGAAGTAAGAGCATCTTCACCGGCATGTCCAACTCCACTTATAATAGACGTTTTGGGCGCGCCGGCACGAAATTGGCCCCAACGACGCGTCTAATAAAGAAAATGTTGTCGGCACGTTTCAATAGAGTGTCTGACAACCCCGCATGGCGCCCAGGTTCTAAAGACACAACTGGGCGCACCGGCAACCGCGGCAACGCGCGGCTCGTCCTAACCGACGTGCGGCCCGACGCGTCAGCGACACAACGGTCGGTCAGCGTAGTTTAATGCGCCTTCAGTGGTTTTCTGACGCAGAATGACGTGTTGCGTCTCGCCTTCCCCGAGGCGCGTCGCCGGAGTAACGTCGCCTCGGGAACCGGCGCCGGAGTAAATGGACGCGTTCACGCGCCGCGTTCCCGCGCTCTTCTTCTCCCCTGCCTATAAAGCCCGCGTCGCTCACCTCCCGGCCTCACTCAGCTCTCTCTTCTCCTCGCGCCGCACTCCACAATCTCTTTTCCCCCGGTGACCATGGCGCACAACGACGAAGCGGGAGGCAGTCGCAGCGGCGGCGCGGCAAAGATGTGCCTGAGGAAGGACGAGGCGGCATTCTTCTACCGCCATCACATCCCCATCCTGCCGGGTTTGCGGCTTCCCAGCGGTGGCGGCTGGCAGATGTCGGCGCTCGGCTACGTCGTGCCGCCGCTGCTGACGGGGGACCGCTTCCGTGATCTCGTCCGCCTGCGCCGCCGACAGCTGACGGCGGAGCAGCGGGCGGATCCCGAGTACACCGTCGTCAGCCCCAACTGGCGGGCGATGCTGGACGACCATGAGGGGACGGAGAGGCCGTACCAGCACAACGCCGCGTGGAGGCGGCGTTGGTGGGAGGCCGTGATTTCCACAGCGTGATGCGGGAGTACGGCTACGCCGCCCCCGTCGATCACGCCGCTGAGCTCTGGCAGATGTCGGCGAGCTCCTCTTCCTCCTCCAGCGCGCAGTCAACGACACCGCCGACCCCGCGCTTCGTGAAGGTGGAGCCGCCGCCGATTACGAACATCGGCAGGAGGATCAATACTGAGTCTAGACGGTCGACGCCGCCACCCAAGACCGGCAGCGTCACCATCCATGACTTCGGTCCGCCGCCGCTGCCGTCCGCGCGCGCCAAGGTTAAGATCGAGGCAGGGATGTCCGCTCCCTACGCCAACAAGGTGAAGATCGAGCCAGGGATGTTGTCGTCCCGCGGCAAGAAGCGTGTTGCACCGGCGGCGCCGGCGCCGCTAACGGAGGAGGAGGCCAAGGACAGCAGGACCACGAAATCGCGTAGAAGCTCTCCTTCGACACCGTCCAGCCGGCGTCGAAGGAGTACATGGAGTGATGGTCCTACAAGGACCTCAACATCGTCGTCATCCCCAACGACGATGAGGCGCAGAAGGTGGTCGCCGCGACAGTCAAGGAGGAGGATGAGTCGGCGTAGGAGGAGCCGCCAGCGTGGAACGTCGAAGACGCCGTGGCAGCGCACGACTGGAACGCTTTCTACGGCTACTGGACCGGCTAGCGGCCAGTTTAGTTTAAATTCCGTCGTATTTTGTAAAAACTATCGATTTTGAATTTCGTTAAGTTTAACTGAATTCGAGCATCTCATTTTTTTCTCAGAAACCTATTGGGAGCGACGGTGGCCGGGCGCCCAATAGCGCCTGTCCGACAACTTTGCCGGACGCTCTATTGGGCGCGCCGGTGGAGATGCTCTAAAGTAATCTACTCATATATAGGTGTATTCGGTTACCTATATGCATGGTTTTTGTTCTTTACATGTGTGCCTTCCACACGGTTTTTATTCTTGCTCCGGTTCCCCTCCTCCTTGCCTCAGTGGCCTTGGTCCTCCTTTTATAGGGTAAGAGGATACCCTACGCGAGGAGTGTGAGGGGTTTTAGGTGGGAAAAACCCCCGGTGGTCTTTGGAGGCGACGTGTCATCTTCTCCTCCAAATATTCTCCGTGGTTAGGTGAGGGCGTCCATCTTTGTGGAAAGTGGGGCGGATACGGACTGACCGACAACGTTTCCATGACGACGTCACTGGGTTGTTTCCTTCATCTTCGCGCCCAAGCCTTCTACGAGCGTCTAGCACGTGCTGGCATGCTTATCCTTGGCGACGTACGGAGATGGACCCGAGAGCGAGCCTGGCCTCCTGCCGGGCACTCAGGCTCTTGGGTAATCCGCCTTGGTCTCTTGGTGGCCGGTGGCAAGACCACCTGCTCCTTAGTCGCAGGGTGCCGATGTCGAGCTTGCTGGGTTCCCGCGAGGTAGATGGGCGGACCCACGTACCGGTCCTGTCACTTGGCCTTGTCCATCTTCTTGGTGGGCCCAGAGATGGTGGACCCACTTTGGCAGCATAAGGGGAACTCCATGTTCCACTGTTACGACAGTGTTTTAATTAAAAGGTGGATATGCACTTGGGAGCCAAAAACCGTTCAAAGTTGTACTCAATGATTTGTACAATGACTATGTAAATAAGGTTGTTTAATGATGAACTCGACAACTAAAAAATTACTAATTGTGCTCTAAGCTTAGAAGTGTCGGTAAAAAATAGATTATTCAGATCAAACTATCGGGTAATCCTATTTAATTTTCAGAGAATCCACATTTGACGGCTTATTTGACATACCATATCTTATACCGTATCTGGATGTCAACTTTGGAATCGGACATCCTTATCCGTCAAATTTCTTCAAAGCGGAAAGGAATTCTTTAAAATGGTTTCAGAATCAAATTCGGTGCGAAACTTATTCTTTCCATTTACACCCCTAGATTTTTATTAGCTGGAGCACGGTTTGTGTTCACAAAAACTCCATTTAAAAACGACTCGATGCTTTGTGTACATACATCATTTGATTTCTCACTTTATATTGTTCACTGTTAACAATGGGCAAGATCAGTAGAACACTGAGGCTAAAATTGTTGCTTGTTCCTCCGTTTGTATGCGACATAAAATTGTCATCTAACATCATTAAATCTAGCTAAACTTGCTAATCACCATCATTAATAACACTAGTATGTTCTCCTTTGCGTAGTGTCCATAGTATAGAGGGCAGTTAGTACACGCACGCCTTTCCGAATGTAGATGTATGCATAGTTTAAGTATATTAAACACACCATCAGCAGTAACTTCCTTTTGAAATAAAAAATAACTGTTTCCAATTTAGTATAATATAAGTTGAAAGAGAAAGCACGAGGCAGGCATGTGGCTAGTGGGCCGTGTACACCACCACCCGCCAATCTGCAATATACAACTTATTAACTAGTGCCATCTTTTCAGACTCTTCCTCTTATTAATTCGCCTGTTTTTGAAAGCTGATCTTTGAAAAAGCTGCAAGGCATGTCATCTTAACTGAATAATTACAGGGGGTTGCCTGTTTATCCTTCACAGGGAAGCAAGCTGCTTGTCCCTCTTAACATCGGTACTACGAACCTGACGCCCATCTATCGCCTTTCATCATCTTTGAAGGATTGTCACAATTGTTGGGTAACACAAATTTATTTAATAGTAGCAGAAAACACAGTAATGAGTTCGCTCTAGCTTGTTAGAGCATCTCCAACAGCCTTACTATATTTGACTCTAATTGGTAAAATTGTTCTTTAGCAATTTGGGAAAAAACTAGCGCCAACAACATTGATATAAGTGGCCCCCTCTGAAATATTTATGGCAAGCTGAGTAAGAGCATCTCAAGCGGCGCCCTCTAAATGACCCCAAATGCCCAATGGGGTTTCGGACGCAAAAATCGCCGCAGACGTGTCCAGGCCGAGTCAATTTGTGTTCAGCACCACCAAAAAGGCCTCCAAGTTTGAAGGCCCTCTCGGGGGTGGCGGACACTGGCCAGACACGCCCTCCGACAGGGGTGGCCCACTCCTCATACACACAGCGCGCCGTACCCGTGTTAATTAGGGGGCGCAGGAGGCCGGTCCGCCCACATTAATGGCGCGATGTCGTCAGACGGTTTCCAAGACGACGTGACGGGACGGGAGGCGAGGCGACGGGACATGGCAACACGCCTGCCAGCGCACATCGCATTAAGCCGGCTACAGCGTGCGCGGCAGTCCACGCGCCGGCGTTGCAGCGTTCCCACGTAATGCATTTACGCCGGCGGGGATGCCCACGCACTGCTCACCTACCTCGCCGGGCACATAAGCCCCTCGCCGCACCCACCTCCTCGCCTGCATCCCCACATCCCCCTCTTCCACGGCGCTCACCTTCGTCGTTGCGCAAAGGTGAACAACGACGAGTCGGGCAGCAGCCGAGGAGGGCGTACCATCGGCACCGAGGAGGCGTGGGACCTCTACCGGTATGGGCTTCTCGTCCCGCCGAATTCCCGCCTCCCCAAGGGGTGGGCCACGTCATACAACGGCGGGCTCCTTGCTCTAGCGCTGCCGGAGACCCCGGAGAAGATAGCGCGCGCCATCACGTGGCGCCGTAGCTGGCTCTCACGGGAGCAGCGCGCCGCCTCGAAGTACGACGACAACAACTGGGGAGAGTGGATGGCACACTTCAAGCGGGAGCACGAGGAGGCGACGGAGTTCTACGACGGCGACACACCACCAGGCCGCTGCAACACGCGCGTGGCAGCACCGCTGGTGGGAAAGGATCGACCACACGGTGGCTTCCGTCATCGAGGCCGCCCGCCAGTATGCCGCAACATGAAACCCTACCTCGTTCTGGCTGCTGCCGCTGCCACCGCCACACCGCGTCGACAACAAGCCCCACACGCCATGCCACGTCTGCAGGGTGAAGGAGAAGCAACAATCACTACAGCGTCATGGAGGAGGAGGGGGCGGTGGCATCGTCATCCGCGAGCGCCACCAGGCCCGATCCCGATCCCCACCGCGCGGCCACCTATACCTACACCACCCCAGGATGCCGCCGCTACCGGTGGAGATGATCATTGCCGGGTACCACGTGTCATCCCCGCTGTGGAACGAGCACGGCGAGGATGGCCACCTCGGTGCAGATGGCCGCCTCGTCCTCCTCCGACGGCGCCTCCAGCAGCCGCGCGTTACGCCGCGACGATGCCTCCACCAGTCGTGCCGCCTCCTCCAAGTCGGTGGTCCTCGATGACGACGATGCGTGGTGGGACGAGGAGGAGTAGGCGAGGGTTAGGGTAGCTGCGTCGCCGTTTATCAAATTCCATTCAAATATTTTGTAATAAATAAGAAATATGAATGAACTTTGAATCCTTTTAATTTCTTTGCGTTACTGTCTTTTGGGGGCGCCGATATGGGCTGCACCCCTTATTGTGCCCGACATGTGTCCGGCACCCCCCAATTGAGGCCCGATTGGGGGGGGGTGTCGGACACAAATTTGGTGAGTGCAACTTGAGATGCTCTAAAACTGCCCTCCACCTTCTCATATTTGCAAAAGTCTGGGTCAAACCGCAAAACTCGCCAAAACCGACGCGGGAGAGGCAACCGCACTCGCGGTGAAATTTCACCTACATGTCGCCCATTGCCCCTCCCTTGCGCCGCTGCCCTCTGGCCCCTCAGCTGCCACCGCCCCACCCCTCCCTCCACCGCCGGTCACTGCCACCTTGCCCGACACCCAATGTTGAAGACACGAAGAGGCTTTTGGAGATGAATGCCGCAAGGGGACTTCCAGGGATGCCCGGTTCCATTGATTTTATGCACTAGACGTTGAAGAACAATCCTGCATCATGGAATGGACAGTTCACTGGCCATGTCAAAGATCCAACCATCATACTCGAGGCCATTGCAAAACAGGACACATTGATTTGGCATGCATATTTTGGTATGCCTGGAGCTTGCAATGATATAAATGTGCTCAACCGATCACCTCTTTTTACAAGCTTGGCAATGGGAGAATCACCAGAGGTGTAGTTTGAGCTCAGTGGACACAAGTACAACAAGGGTTACTATCTTGCCGATGGGATATACCCTGCAGATTGGGCAACATTTTTCAAGCCAATTGCAAATCCCCAAGATAACAAACAATTTTGTTTTCATAATGCTCAAGCTGCAGCTAGAAAGGATGTGGATAGGGCATTTGGAATTTTGCAATCCCAGTTTGCTATTGTGCATGGTCTGGCTCGGTTTTGGGATAAAAAAACTTTGGAAGGGATCATGATGGCTTGTGTGATTTTTCGCAATATGATCATCGAGTTTGAGGGGCATGACGATAATTTTGACCACCGTTATGATTTCATTGGCCTGGTGCCACAGCCTCGTACGAGAGAAGACCGCATCGAGCACTTCCTTCGAGTTCACCATGAGATTCGAGACTCGGAGACTCATCGACAGCATAAACATGATCACATCGAGGAGTTGTGGAAGTGGATTGGTCAACAACATATTTGATTTGCCATGTTTTCTATTTCGGTTTCTATAGACTTTGTGATTTACTTCATTCGATTTGTGTTTCATCAATGAACATTGTGTTATAATAAGTATGTACTATTAGTTTCCCATTTTTTGGATTTTATTTTACTCAATTTAAATTTATTATTGAGTGTCTCGGAAAACATATGAGATCAAAATTTGCTACTCTAGTTTTAGGAATTCTATTGTAGGAAGGCTAGCAAAGCAGATTTTGTTTTGGATTGCTAAACCTTCTCTCTCCTCTTTCTATACTTATTATAACAATCCAAATTATAGGAAGACTATTGGAGATGCTCATGACAATGTCTGTCAATGTTCAAACCGGCGAGGAAAAGGTAAAAAGAGGAAGTGCGATCCCGCCTTTCGGCATCCAATACAGAAAACTGAACATATGCAACTACTAGTTCAGTCGACAATGCAAAATAGAAAAAGACGGAATCTTGGAGTATCTTGGTGTTTGATTTCGTCATAGCAATGCTCTAGAAATTAGATTCGAGTAGGAGAGACTGCACGCGAAAGAGAGAGATGCTTAGTAGACAAGACAATTGGTAAGAAAACAATGGTGTTGGGGTTACTATGATCCAGACAGCCAGCTTCACGCCTCCCCTGAATGTCCCTCTCAGGATAGAAACATCAGTGTGCGTCCATACGCAAGGCCTAACAACCGCGCGGATAACTTAATTAAAAACAGTGATGACAGCCGTGTGCACATTCTTATCGGTACTCTCTCCATTTTTTGAAACAAAACCTTCTTTTGAGAAACGGAAATTTAAGTTCGGAACAAAATCACTAGCGCAAAATAAAAAAGTGAGAATAGCCCAATGATTAGGGTCCTACTGGCGCATCTAGTAGTATCTCCTAATTATAAATTAACTTGGCTGCAGATGAGTGACACACTCCAAGTACCCACGCACCTGTGTTGGACGGAGGCTAGAGATGATAACAACCAAATGCCTTTTTATCTTCTCATAAAAAGCTGGTCACCCTGACCTGTTCCTGGTAACCATATATAAGATTCAAGGCTACACATATCCAAAAACCACTGTTTTCCAGAAAAGAAATTCTCACATGAACTTGTTTTTGTGATTCTGCGCTGTTAAGGGAGCAGTGCCCACCATCTTTGTACAAGACTGCGGTACAAATAAAAAGATTGAGACTGTGGAAGCTCTAGCTAGAAAGCCTACTCTTTGTGACGCAGCAAAGGCTTTTTGCCTCTTGGGTCCATCTTGTCCCTCCCCCTTGTTCCCTCCTCTCTCATGTCATGTGACCCATTACACTATTCATTTCCTATTTACGTTTCGACGCAAATTTTGAATGATAGCACTGGAACTTCTTATGAACAATTATAGTACGGGATGAATCTTATGTTGGTTTACTGATAAATTAGACCATAAGCATGCTCCGAAAAGAAAAAGGCTATGTATCTAGCAGTATATACTGCAAGCACTTTTGGTGAAAATTTATAATTAATATATAGTGCCTAGTGCATACATTGCTATCTACTGTTTTGTCATTATGCTGTTTGTCCTAAGGGTGCACATGCAGCAGTCCCTTAAGACGAATAAATACAGACTTTTGTAGATCATCCCCCACTAACAGTGGACAAGCTCAGTAGCAACTTATCTTTTGCGCAAAGTAGTGCTAATCTTAATCTCATAGCAGTACTTGAACTTTGCAGTGCAAATCTGAGGTCTTGGCATGCTATAGCTCTAAACCTTGTCATACATGAGAGTGTTAGAATCAACTGACTCTCAGAAGTAGTTAAGTAGTATTAGTCCAAACCTGGTCCTGCTAACATGTATAGTAATTAATGAAGCCTCACAGACATGCCCATAGCCCTAACAAAATGTACCTTTTATACCCTTTTCCGTCCTATCTATTCTAGTGCCGCCCCAGTGGTCGCCTTGCTCCTGCATCTGCCAGTGCCACTCTCTATCTCACTCCTCCCACTGAATCATTCATCTTGACATCTTGTGATTATTTTTCTCCCCTTCCTTTGCTCTCCTCTCAAGGCAAAAGAGCACACTTGACTCTTGCCTCCTCCGTCACCATCCAATCCCCTCTTCTCTAGCTAGCTCCTCTCTCTCTCTCTCTCTCTCTCTCTCTCTCTCTCTCTCTCTCTCTCTCACTACCTTCCTTGAAGGCAATGCCAACTCTATTGTGCTGCTTCAGGCCATTGGCCATGGTGCTACTGCTACTCATTGCTGCTGTACTGTGTCATCTGGGTTCTTGCAATGGAGGAGGAGACAGGATCACGAGGCTCCCTGGGCAGCCCGAGGTGAGATTCGGGCAGTACTCGGGCTACATTGGGGTGGATGGAAAGGGAAGCAGGGCTCTCTTCTACTACTTTGTGGAGGCAGAGCTTGATCCTGCCACTAAGCCTCTTGTGCTGTGGCTCAATGGAGGTGAGTGAGCATATATGTTTTACTTCTTTCTTTTTTTGCCTTGGGGTCAAGTATCTTGTTAGTTTCCCTGAACTCTTGGGGATTTTAGCTCCTTTCTTCAGCTCTACCGAACCAAAACATACCCATTGCGGCCTCAATGAAATATTGTTATTTGTAATATATTTTCTAGGTTCAAAATGGCTTGGATTTCTTGAGATATCATTGGTTGAATGGCATTTTTTCTGTAGGACCTGGGTGTTCTTCACTTGGGGTAGGGGCCTTCTCAGAGAATGGCCCTTTCAGACCTAGTGGGCAGGTGCTAGTGAAGAATGAGTACAGCTGGAACAAAGGTTTGTGTGAGACTAATGAGTGCTGCCCTCTCTACCTTTTCTGCAACTTTTCATGCTAATTCCCAATTCTTTAACCTTTTGTTGGCCCAAGAAAGTTGCACATGCCTCACTGTTTTGATGTTGTTGTGTTACCCTGTAGAGGCGAATGTGATTTATCTGGAGACACCAGCTGGTGTTGGCTACTCCTACTCTGCTGATGCTGCCTACTACCAGGGTGTGGATGACAAGATGACAGGTACTGATGTTTCTGTCCTTTTGTGTTATTTATTTATATATTTTCAACGTTTTCTCTATACATTTCAGAGTTCTGCCTTTTTTACTGTAATATTTATGGAATATATAGAACTGGCTTTTATGACAAATAAGTTCTGCCCCTTAGCAGTTCCGTTTGTGTTCTATTTGCATGTCGTAAGTCTTAACCTCTAAAGAATAGCATGCTTGGGGGCTATGATGAGCTCTGACATTTCTTTACTGAATGAATGAAGCAATGGACAATATGTTGTTCATGCAAAGGTGGCTTGAAAAGTTCCCACAGTACAAGGGCAGAGAGCTATACATTGCTGGAGAAAGCTATGCAGGTACACGTTTTTTAAACTCTTATTAATGACTAATAAACCACTCGAAGCACTCTATGAATCTTTAACTGTCCTTTGCATGTATCAGGGCACTACATTCCACAGCTTGCCGAGGTCATGGTTGAGTTCAATAAGAAGGACAAGATTTTCAACCTCAAAGGACTTGCTGTACGGACAACCTCAGTCAGTTCTAAAATAAATAAATGCTGATGCATTCTGGTTGTTTATGACTGCCATCTCTTTTTTATTTTGTTGGCAGTTGGGAAATCCTGTTCTTGAGTTCAGCACTGACTTCAACTCGAGGTCAGAGTTCTTCTGGTCTCATGGCCTTATTTCAGACTCAACATACAGGATTTTTACCTCGGTTTGCAACTACTCTCGCTATGTAAGCGAATACTATGGTGGATCGCTTAGCCCACTTTGCGCACGGGTGATGAACCAAGTCACCCGTGAGACTAGTCGGTTCGTCGACAAGTACGATGTGACTCTTGACGTGTGCTTGTCATCAGTCCTCTCCCAGTCAATGATCCTCTCCCCTCATGTATGCTCATTACCGATCAGATTCAGTATCATAGTGTAGTAGTCTCTTATCTGATATAGCACAATGTGGTTGTGTTCCGCAGAGGCAGGTAGGGCAGCGCATCGATGTTTGTGTGGAAGATGAGACAGTAAACTACTTGAACAGGAAAGACGTTCAGCAAGCGCTCCATGCGAAGCTCATCGGTGTAAAAAACTGGGCAGTTTGCAGCAGGTATTTTATCAACAGATTAATAAGCGTATGTGTATACAGATACTTTGTATTTGTATCTGTTAGAGCTGACCACTGTTTATCGTGTTTTTGATTTGTAACAGTGTTCTTGAGTACGAGCTCCTCAACTTGCAGATTCCAACAATCAGCATAGTGGGTTCACTTGTCAAGTCCGGCATCAGAGTACTAGTTTACAGGTATAAAAGGATAAAAGATGCATCATAGAAGTCAGGAATATCTTGATAGGAAAAAAAAGACTAGAGAACTGAATCGAAGTACCAGGTATAAACCTATGTACTTTACTGCCTTTAAAATGGTATGGAAACACCTGAACTTGCTTAGTAATCTGGTATGCAACCCTGTTGGATTACTTGTAGAAAATGAAAGAAAGTGGTGGAAAGGAAAATCTCTGGAGTTGGCACTTTACATAATGTTTTAGAACATGTACTTCGCCACCTTTATCATAATACAAATTGGTATCTGAACCTTTTCTTTTTGAGGGTCCTCTCAACTTTGGTGAAGCATAATGCTCACAGAACTGATATAACACGTAGCATTTGTTTCCTCGAAAATGCAGCGGCGATCAAGACTCGGTGATACCTTTAACGGGGAGCAGGACGCTGGTGCAGAATCTAGCGCGCGATCTAGGCCTCAAGGCGACCATCCCATATCGAGTTTGGTTTGAAGGGAAGCAGGTGACAACACACACATATATGCAAACTGAAGAACACGATAAGTAGCAATTTTTCCAGTAGCTGAACGGTCTTCCTCTGCAGGTTGGTGGGTGGAATCAGGTGTATGGTGACATGCTCTCCTTCGCCACCATCAGAGGGGCTTCACACGAGGCACCATTCTCGCAGCCAGAACGCTCTCTCGTGCTCTTCATGGCATTTCTACAAGGCAGGCCTCTACCGGAAACCTTCTCATGATAATGAATGTTGCCTTTGCAGCTACGAAAGGAGATGTTCTTCCTGCTTATACAAAGGGTTTAATTATGTAAGAATGTGTTTCGTTTGTTCTCATGCTCCTAGCTCTCCGATGCTGCGATAATCGCATGGCTCTTAAGGTTTTGATCCATGTTTCTTCTGTATTTGAGGCTCGGTAATTGTTCAAAGAAGTTCCAATGAACTCGACGTGTGCTGTTGTATGTAAATAGCTGATGGTTCTGCAACCCTGCATGTTCGTGAAAAATGCATGGTGGAAAAAATAGAACAACTCCTGTAAACACCACAATAGACATGATACTCTCTGAAATAACTTGGTAACGAAAGCCATCATTTTAGTAAGTACCAGATTACTGGTGGAGAAAGCAAGAATAACGTGGTAAGTAGTTTCATCCTTCTTACTGTATTTCTTCTTCTAACGGAAAGACGGTGCTCCTGCCGTTAAGTTGAAAAAAAAAACACCATTTCGACAGAAAGAGCACCGATCTTTCATAACAAGCGCAAAGCTTCTTCCCTCCCTTAAAAACAAAGAAAGCAATGCAAAGCCTCGTGAATGGTTGCGAATGGTCCAACGGCACACATAAGAGCTTCCAAAAGTTCAGGTTTGTTCAGCTCAGCCATTCCTTCTAGGTGCCGCGGTTGGCTTGGTGCCTGTTATCGGTTCATCAGTTAGCTACCATCAATGATCCTAGGTTATGGATGTCAAGGGCAGGAAAACAGATGGGGTGATCGGAGGAGGTGCTGGGGAAAGTGGGCTCGAAACTACTTTCTACTACAGTGCCTATGACTATGCACATTATTGTTATGACTGAGGATGCTGAAGCGAACCCAAGCATCTCTTATCTGCTCACTGATGTAAAGTGCTACTCCCTCCGTTTTTTAATATAAGACGTTTTAGCTTTTGTTCACATTCACATGCAAACAAATGTATGTAGACACATTTTAGTGTGCATGTACACTCATTTTAGTGTGTATGTAGACAACATGTATACCATCTAAAACATCTTATATTAAAAAACGGAGGGAGTAGTTCTTTGTCTCACCTATATGTTGATTTCAGTTTGTAACCATTTTGACCTAGTTCAAAGATGAACGTGAAACTGCACGATTGTCACGGCTGTGGCATCGTCAATGACCAGCCGTGACTTCGCGGGAGCTCATGTGGGGTGAAATTAGTTTAAAAGTAGTGGACCGTGCTGTGCACGAGTATTGGGCCACGACCCATGTAACGTTCGGCCCAGCTGTGGCAGAGAGTAACAAGATAAATAGTGAGGTCTTCTAAAAAATAAAAAAGATCAATAGTGAGACGAGTGGACGAGAATTTATCAAACAATTGCCTGTAAAACTCTATCCTCGATAACCCCAGTCTCTCCTCCTCCCCGATTTCAAACTCTGTTTTCTACTTCCCCGAGTTCCAGTTCATAATCCTTAAGGACATTACAACTTGGTATGGGAGCTCAACAAAAAATTTCCTCGCTTTACACTCACCTTTGATCGTAATTCCAACGAGAAATTGCAGGTGGATCAGTGTTTTTTTCAAGAACATGCATAGAATGCATGTCATGACATTAAGATAGAAGAGAGAGTTACAAATTACAAGTGCAGAATACTGCCTGCTTTCCGCTAACCGCTAACAACAACAACTAGGCCTATCCCTCCTGTCTATCTGCAGGCTGCCTAGCTAAAACCCAGAACTGAAACTCCTCTCTAATCCTGCGAATGATAATGTCCTCTGTGGCTTGTTTTCGCTCATAGTAGCGGTCATTTCGCTCAAGCCACAACCGTCTACAGCAAGCAATGGTGAGCGAGGTGAGTTCCTTTCGCCTTCTCTTGGGTCGACCTTCCGCAAGGCTTTGCCACCAGGCTCTCAGCATAGTATCTCCCTGCGGCGTGAAGCGAGCAAAACCAGCAGCAGATAAAACCTGAAACCAGATGGCCCTTGAGGTGGGCAATTCACCATCAGGTGGTCAACACTTTCTGTGCATTGATCACACAGCAAGCACTTGGACGGCCCCTGCAAACCTCTTGCCGCCAACCTCTCCCCTATCCAGCATCGGTTTCTGAGGGCCAACCACATAAAGAATTTCTCCTTGAGGGGAGCCCAACTCTCCCAAAGAAGACCTGCATAATCAGCGTACGGAGTCCCAAGGAAATAAGCATTGTATGCTGAGTGAGCCAAATAGGAGCCGTTTGCTGACAGCAGCCATCTGAACTGATCTGGTTCCGTCGTCAGGTTAGGCGCAAACTGAATCTCCTGCCAGAGCTGAACAAATTGCACAATGGCAGGCACAGACAGTGTGCCCTGTATGTGGGCGATCCAATTGTTATCACTGAGGGCCTCATGGACTGTCATCTGCAGGGCACTTCTTGGTTTTACAAACTTAATCATATCCGGAGCAAAGCTCATGATGCTTTGTCCATTGAGCCAGCGATCCCGCCAAAAAATCGTTTTCCTGCCATTTCCCACTGTGCACTCGATGGCTGCGATGCACATTGACTCAGCCTCCTTAGACAGCTTGAAATTCAGTCCTGTCCAAGCTCTCAGCTGCCCTGCTTTCTCTAGCCATCTCCACCTAATGCGTAATGCATCATTCAACATCTTGAGGTTGTGAAAACCTAAGCCTCCAAGCATCTTCGGCTTACACACCTGAATCCAGGCCACTTTGCAGTGACCCCCTTTGCATTCCTCAGCTCCCTTCCAAAAGAATCACCGGCAAATTTTATTGATTGTTGTAATCACCCAGGGAGGCAGATCAAGAGACAGCATGTGATAGACTGACAGCATCATAAACACAGAGGAAACCAGAATTATTCTCCCACCTTCAGTCAGCATTGCAGTACGCCAGGTAGCTAGCCGTCTTGCCAGTTCATCTAGGAGTGGCTGCCAGTCAATTTTTCGTAGGGCTTTAGGAGAAAGGGGCATACCCAAATAGGTGCATGGGAACTGAGCAACCTGGCAAGGAAAGGCCGGAAGCAACTCTTCAGTGGCCACCTCCTCACATCTGATTGTCATGAGAGCACTTTTAGCCATGTTAGTTATCAACCCGGAAGCCTCTCCGAAGCAGTGTAACTGCCGACGTGTTGCGGTTAGCTCTTCCTCTCTAGGGCGAATAAACATCGCCACATCATCCGCGTAGATGGAGATGCGATGTTGGATTCCCCATCTATTGAGAGGCTCAAAGAGACCAGCATCTTCCGCTTTGCTGAACACAGCTGTCAGCACATCCATGACAAGAATGAAGAATTGAGGCGATGCCGGATCCCCTTGCCGCACACCTCTTGCATGAAAATTTTGATCACCCGGGAAACCATTGACCAAAATCCGCGTGTTCACAGTAGCAAGCATAGCAGCCACCCACATGCAAAAATTAGGACCAAAGCCGCGTCTCTGAAGAACCTCCAAAAGGAAAGGCCAAGAAAGCGAGTCAAAGGCACGAGCAATATCGAGCTTCAGGAAGATGGCAGGAGTGTTTCTCTGATGAAAAGTTTTCATGGATTGGTGCACCAACATGAAGTTGTCTTGGATTGTGTGGCCTCTGATGTAGGCGCTTTGATTTGTTGCAATAAGATCATTCAACTTCGGTGCCAGCCGATTGGAGAGTGCTTTTGAGAAGATTTTCGCCACACTATGCAGAAGACTGATGGGACGAAATTCAGTGATATCAACAACGCCGACTTTCTTTGGCAGTAGCGTCACAAAAGCGCTGTTACTACGCCAGTCATTCTTTGTCAGGTGCACAATAGCCAGCATGAAATCGGCCTTGATGATGGGCTAGCATTTTTGATAGAATCTTAGTGAAAAGCCATCCGGTCCCGGCGCCTTGTCAGGTGGAAGACTCTTAATTGCCTCCCAGATTTCTGTCTCTGTGAAGTCCCTTTCCAACCCAGATAGATCAGCCTCCGGGAACTGCAAGTTGTTCAGGTTCAGAGAGGCAGGTCTGGGCTGTGGTGTTCCAATCAGCTGCTGAAAGAAACTAGTTGCAATTTCATTCATCCCCTCTTGCGTAGTGGCTTCCACCTCCGCTCTCTTCAGCTTGAACAGATGATTCTTGCGTCTCCGATTACTTGCGTGCACATGGAAATACGATGTGTTGGCGTCGCCCTCTTGTAACCAAACCAGCCGAGATCGCTGACGAGCCATTGTGCGCTGCAAGGAAGCTAGGCCAAGGATTTTCTTCTTCAGCTGTTTCCTGAGCCAACTCTCCTCCCAAGTGAGCTGCCTTTGTTCCTGCGCCTTGTCCAACTGAAAGATGAGCTCGTTTGCAAGCATAAGTTGCTTCTTGATGTTGCCCACTTTCTTCTGCCCCCAAGAGGTAAGTGCACGCGCCGTGGCACGGAGCTTGGTGTCAAGAACCAGCAGAGGATCTCTGTCATCAGTGTTTGGCATCCAAGCAGCTGCCACA
The DNA here is from genome assembly GCA_947311845.1 of Poa pratensis. Classification (NCBI taxonomy): domain Eukaryota; kingdom Viridiplantae; phylum Streptophyta; class Magnoliopsida; order Poales; family Poaceae; genus Poa; species Poa pratensis. The sequence continues at coordinate 68,853,247 of CAMZMU010000049.1, read as the reverse complement.
ACCTCCTGAAAACCAGGCAGAGAGGTCCAAAAACTCTCAAAGTGGAACCTGCGTTTCGTTTGATAGCAAACGTTGGTCGAGAGTTGAATAGCACAGTGGTCTGAGATGTTTGTGGAGAGAGCTTGGAGTAAGCTGTTAGGGTAGCAAGCATCCCAGTCAGCCGAATGGAACCACCTATCCAATCTAACAAGCGTAGGAGAAGCACGCTCATTTGACCAGGTAAACCTTCTGCCAGTGAGTGGGGCCTCTGACAGCTCAACCTCGTTCAGCAACCTTCTGAATCTACCCATCATCCGACGGTTGAGGATTCCTTGATTCTTATCAGCTGCATCAACTATCAGGTTGAAATCTCCCGCAACCGTCCACATGCCATTACAGCAGGTACGAATCTCACGCAATTCCTCCAGGAACTCCATTTTCCTTGCATCATTATTGGGGCCATACACCGTAGTGTGCCACCATTCTCCACCATCCGCAAAGGAAAAGAAAGCCGTGAGGGAGAAAGTGTCAACCCTCTGATAAGAAACAGTGACCAGGCTAGATTGCCAGGCCACTATGATACCACCAGCAGTGCCCAATGCAGGCAAGAAAAAGAAACCATCATACCGCGTTATTAGAAAACGATCCACATGCTCTACTTTAGATTCTACCAGACAAATGACTGATGCACTACAATCATCAGCCAGATTTTTCGCCGCAGTTTGCCTATTCCTGTCATTAACTCCGCGGATGTTCCAGATCGCAATAGTGTGATTAATCCACTCCATGATCAAAGCTCTGCAATCAACAAGGAAAGGGCATGGACTAAACCATGCCGTCCGCAGCCACCTCCTCTGTATCCGGCACCGTTAGCACGAACAGAGAGGCCAAGGCCTGCACCTGAGACGACGCCATCGGGCCCTGGAAGAACACCGCATACTGCTTCAGATGGTCATCAGAGATGTGCTCGTCAGGTTGCACGATACCAAGTTGAGTCATCAGCAACTGTTGCGAGCGCTTGGCAGCTGAGGCCGGGCGCGAGCGAGCCTTTACCGCCAACCTGGAGCTGCGCCTGCGCTCACTCTCCGGAACGAATTTGTACCTCCGCATGCGAATGGTCTGCACATCTGGAAGAGGGAGTAGGGGCGAGGCAATGTGATCCCTGATCTGCGAGATGAGCATCTCCAGCTGTTCTGGGTCTTTACTTGTGTCCTGCAGCTGCGCGGGAGAAGATGGTTTGAAACTCAGCGATGTGGGCTTTAGCATGCTGCAAGCATGAGATTTGGGCCTCACGCGGTGCTCTTGGCTCGCAGGCGGAGAGGCCAACCTTGGGCTAACACAGCTTGGGCCGGGCTGCACCGCCCTCTTATCCAACCCCGGATCTATGCCCCTGCCGGTGGGGACAACGCTGTCAGCCAAATCTTGCAGGTTCGCTTTGTCCTGCTGGGGAGCAGCAACCAACGGCGCAGGGACCAGCACCGTATCAATGTCGATCCGCGGGAGAGAGGCGCCATGTGCCGAAGGGGGAGTGGCTGGCGACGGCGAGGAAGCTTGTAGAACCGGCTGAGTTTGAATTTTGGTCGTTGGCGGTATGTGAGCGGGCCCACTGCCCACCAACTCTGCTGACGCCGGTCGGCCAGAAGCAACCGGCCGCCACACCATGCTCCCCGCCGAGGAAGGCGAGCGTCTCCGCGGCGGCGCAGAGCACGCCGGCGTGCGCGAGCTGCCTACCACCGAAGCACACCGCCCCGAGGAGGAGACGGCCGCACTAGGACGGGCGACACCGACGCCGTGTCCCTGCCCGAGCGCGTGGCAGCGCAGCCCGGTCACCGAGTCCTCGCTTGTGGCTCTGCCGCCACCACTTGACCGCCTTGAGATGTGACCGCCACCATGATCCGCACGATCCGCACGCCAATCCGCAGGAGGCTGTCCGCGGGGACCAGCCCCGCCGTGGCCACCACCACTACCACCGCCGTGGCCACCACCGCCACCATGATCGCTGGATGGCAGCGGAGGTGGAGGGTCTGAAGCAGGCGCTTCATGCAAGACCACCTCGGAGACCGCAAACCTGATAGAGTACCGAAGAGCTCGCTTGTGCCTCGCCTCCAAGGGACCCTGGTGAATGGTGAGCCGGGATCCAGCGTCAGGTTCCAGAACGTCCAGCCACTTGCGAGCTGGAACCGCCGTCGGGGATCTGATCCAGAGCCGAACCGTGAACTTGGACATGTCGAACCGTTGCGCCGTTGCCGACGAGACATCTTGAATCCAGCCCGAACCCAGCAGAAGAGCCTGTGCCGTGCGCAGCTCCCATGCGTGTCCGGGGATGCCGAACATGTCGACCGTCGCCAGAAAAGGAGCGTCCTGCAACGTGGCCTGGTCTTGCCGCAACCACTGCCGGGTGGCCTGGGTGAAGCCGGGACCCCAGATCACGGCCGCCGCACGAGCTTGTTCCGCACCTCATCGGAGTTGCAGAGGATCAGGAAATCAGCGGGGTAGTACGCACGGATAGAGAAGTCATACGGAGTGAGATCCAGCTGCGCGTGAATAGCCGCCGCCGCCTCCGCCAAATCAACCGCTGGCCGGCCGCCAGTGATCATAACCACGACTGCACGCCGCATCTCGTCCTCCAGCGCCACCATGCCCGCAGAGGGCGCCAGCACGCATACCTCAATGTCTTCCTCCGCAGAACCCGCAGCAGAGCACGGCGCCAATTGCTCCTCGGCGTAGAACGGCGCGCGAAAAGAAGCCGAGGACGCCGCCGCCGGAGGACGCGCCACGTCCCTCCAGGAGCGAGCCGCAGGATGAGCCACCTCAGGGGCCGGCGCCGCAGGCGGGGCCGGGGGCGGTGGAGGGGAACCGTGCGGCGACGAGACAACAACGGCAAGTGGCGCGCCCGCTGGAGGGATGCCGCGCGGCGACGAGACGGCAGCAGAGAGCGGCGGAGCCACCGGAGGGAGCTGGACCGACGGCAAAAGGCGCCTGCGAGAGGCCGCCGGAGCCGCAGAGGGACCCGCCGCCGTGGGCTGCGCGGACACATCGTGCACTCCCTTGACTCATGGCCAACCCCGCCGCACTTGACGCACTTGGTGTCATTGGTGCACATGGCAGAGACGTGCCCCTGCTCGCCGCAGTTGTAGCAGCAGCCCCAGAGCTCCGGCGGCACGCGGTCGCAAGGTCTGGACGTCGGCAGCGGCGCAAGGGAGCGCCTTTCCTGCTTCTTGGAGACGAGGCGCTCTTGCATCTTGGACTTTTGGCGTTCCAGCTTCTCCTGTTTCTTGGACAGCACCTTGTGCCAAGGAGCGGCCACCGGCCACGAAGGCTCCGGCCTGCGGTCAGGCACCACCACGATGGAGCGCAGGCGAGGAGGGGCCGCCGTGGCCGCCGGCGGGACAGCGGCCTGCGGACAGGGGACGGAACCGCGGGATGGCGAACTCAGATCTGACGCAGAGAGTTGCGGACGCTCACCAGAGGGGGACCGGCCCGCCATGGCGGAAGGCCGCCGCGAGAGGGGGAACCGGGAGGGAGGGTGGACGTCGGAGCCGGGTGGCCGTCGACGCGGCGGCGCTCAGGTGCTCATGGGAGCGGGGAGCGGAGCACCGGGGACATAATAAGACCCCGTAGATGGTGGATCAGTGTTGACGGCGTTAATCCAATCTGAGGTTATTGGCTAGCGGAGGTCGAAAAAGGGATTCCAAAGAAGGCGCTTGCGGTACGACAAGAGGTTCGGCCTGCGTTAGAATTGGGAAGATGGATTTCCCTAAGTTTGACGGTATCAATCAGTGTCATACTTTCTTCAAATTGTATCAAATCCCAGCATGCTTTCATGTAGCACAACAACTATGTATTTGCGTGATGAGCTGTGCACTGGTATAGTGGTATGAGTCATACAAACAGTTAATGAGGTTTCATGACTGGACTCGTTTGTACCAGGATTTTCTTATTACATTTGAGTGTGTTAATCACCATGTCGAGACAATAGAATTATTAGCATTGCGTCAATCTGGAACTATGTTGGAAAATAACATCACCAATGTGATTTGCTAGTCTATCATATTCGCCTGTATGATCCTACTTTCGGTGGTTTGATATTGGTTTCACATTTCATTAATAGTCTTAAGGATGAACTCAAAGCAATTGTAACTCTATTTGCTTAAGGGGATTAGGGATAACAAAATCATGCTTATTTGGATTGATTCTGATAGCTCTCACAGTTTTACTGATTCTGCTTTAGTTGCTAAACCGCAGTTTACTATTCAACACGTTCCTTGTAATTAGTTAAGGTGGCTAAATGGTCAGTTAATCTTTACTATTAAATGAGAGTTGGTCGTTCGTGTAACCCCATCGTGGTCCGTCATTTTAATTTCCGATTCTACCCCGCGAGTTCGTAAGTATTACAGCTTCTGCCACCACCAAGTGAAACGTTGCAAGTTCGTCGCTTGTCGTTCTCCTTTCCCACGACACAACGCCGCCTAGGGTTCAGTCCTGCCGCAGCATCCATCGACGCCGCCGCACGCCTAGAGCTCTCCGCCGCCGGCCACCCGCTCGCCCCCGAGCACCCTATCCTCTCCCGCGACAGAGCGCCGCCGCCTAGGGTTCTTTCTCCGCCACATCCTTTGATGCCGCCGGCCGCCCAACCCCAACGCCTCCCCCAACCTCCAGGAGCTCGGCATCTGCCTCGGCATCAGACAGCCCCGACGTCTTCCCCTACCTCCAGAAGCTCGGCATCACGCAGGAGAAGACCTGGAGTACGTGCTCGCTTGCAGCTCCAAGCTGGTTCGTCGGGGAAGCTCCAAGATGGTCTTCGTCCGGCGGCTGGTTGCTGCGGCGCGGCCTCGATGCGACCGGCCTGGGTGCCGCGCGGCTGGGGGCGATGTGCTCCGTCCCAAATCCAGGCGACGGTTCTGGCCGGGGCTCGTCTCGACAGAGCTACCGCGGGATGGCGGCGGGCTAGGTCGGTTGGAGTTGGCGCGGGGTGCTGCCCTGACTTCGTGCTTGTGTGCTCCTCATGGCTAGCGGCGAGGAAGCCGAGGCGGCGGCCCGGTGACTGCGGTGTGCCACGGAAGGCGTCCACGCTGGGACGCTCTGCTTGGAGGACGCGCACCACCTGTTCGAAGAATTGCTGAAGCAGGACAACCTACTCCACGTGACCATCCTGGAGGCTAAACGCTTCCTCCCACCCACGCCAGTGCGCTGGACTCCTCCGCCTGCAGAGACACTCGCGCGCTTGCCGTGGCCCTCTTCAACCGCTATGCGGAGAAGAAGCATGGCCGCGGTTGGTGCCTCTCACAGCCCATTCTGTCACGAATTACTGACGGTGATGTGATGTGCTATGTCACAGGTGGTTCGGCGGAGGCTGCTGGGCTGGCAGTGGCACACCGTCCTCGTGCTCACCAAAGCCAAGGTAGGTTCAATGTACATCTTACCATAATCTCCTATCCTTGTTTAAGTGAGCATTGTGCAAGTTGAAGAACTCAGTTAGCTTCATTGTGTTGGTCGCATTGCAGTACTCATCTATATCTAGCAATTAGTCCTCACGATTCAATATTGGACGCAAACTAACTTGAGAATAGCTTTGATTTTGTAAATATTCAGTGAGGAATTGTAGTCAGTGTTGTGCCTTATTATCCAGAATTACTGTAATTCGGTGTACAAACATAGTTATTTCCGTCACACACTGTGACATTAACTTTCTCAGGGAACGTTTGTTGAGGGAATGAAAGAAAAATAGTATTGTCAACTGTAAGACCATTTACCATTGTGTTCTGAATTTTTTTCTCACTAGATGCAGCTGAATTGAAGCATGATTTATGAATTTCTTGTGCTTACAACTGTAAGACCATTTACCATTGTGTTCTGAATTTTTTTGTCACTAGATGCAGCTGAATTGAAGCATGATTTCTGAATTTCTTGTGCTTAGTCAACTGGTACCACTTCCCGCAGGTTGATCTGATTCTGCAGATCTGACCCATTGGCTCCAGCCTTGGCAATGCATCACTTCTCGCCTCTTGATGGTGAGGGTTAGGGCTCCGCGATTGCTTTGGCGAAGGGTTTGGAGCCACATACGGCAATTGAGGCAGAATCGTGCGCCAAGTCAGGTAATACTACAGGAATGAGTTTAAGCATCACAGTGGCAGAATTTCCCCAATTAAAATATTTAGTATATGAGTTTCTGGACTCTAATTTGAGTTATGCATATATATTGGGGAAATTGCTTGACGAGAAAAATCAATGCTGAAAACACCTGTTGCGACTGTGAGTTCCCTATATAGTTTATTATGAGAGTATCAAGCAAAGTAGTTTGGATATGAATTAAAGTATCTGGATATGTTAGCTCCGAGGTACTTCCTCCGCTCACCTTTATAAGTTCTTCTAGCTTTTTCAAAAATACACGTATCTAGACATATTTAGTGTGTAGATTCACTCATTTTGATCTGTATCTAGCGCATATTAAAATATCTATAATGCGTCATAAAAGTGAACAGAGATCATCTGCTGTAGAAGCTTGCGCTTTTGCAAAGGTCTGGTAATGGAAATGTCCAATGCACATGGTCCTAAATAGAAACACATGCAGTAGGGGTGAAAAAAAATACGGTTTGGCAAAACCATTGAAGTACACAGATGGTTTGTTGAATTAAATAAGCCAATCACCTGCAAATCAATGTATGCATGCAACTAACCTGGCAAAACCGACAATACCATGTTTTCTAAGGCGTCGTTGAAGCATTCTTATACTGATGTACATCCTTGAAGTAATTTTGAGAACCAAAGTTTGTGTAGCTAGAGTATGATGTAAGTACAGTAAGTTGTTAAGCAAGAAGTGTGTTATGTGCACCAGATGAATTTGAATGCAGCAGTTAGGTACACATATATATCCTTGCCTAAGCAGAAGGGATTGATATATGTTGGACCTTGTTTGTTCTCCCCTGCCTTTCTTATGCTCTCATACGCCTTTCATTTTTATACCTTGCTAAAACAGGATTTCAAAGAAATATCCAAAGATGACTACTTTGTAAACAGCATTGAGTTTGCAACCTGGTTGAAGGAAGAAAACGGCAAATATTTCTTCGATCTTCCTTTAGAGTCTGCTCGTGATATCTTCCTCAAACTTGTGAGACAATGGAACAATGGAAAGCTGCTATCACAATACTACGAGGGCATTACTACTGGGCCATGATCAGCGCACAACCAGAACATCTAGGCGTGACAAAAGACTCTTCTTGTGGTGTGGTTTCTCTGCCGTACCAAATATCAATTGCAATTTTTCTTTATGTTTACCTGCTTCTTTTCATTTGTGTGCTTTCTTTTGTAAAGTTCATAGGGTCGTTCTAAACAAATATACCGTTCAGTATTTACATGTAAATTGTAAAGCTTCACAGTTTTCATCAAATTTCAGGTTACATAATAGCTAACGGGTGTGCTAATTTTTTTTGTTTCTTATGGAGACCATGGATAAAGAAAACATATGTAAGTAATATCATCTGAGGTATTTTTGTTTCTTATGGAGACCGCAAGTAATAGCATAAAAAGTTTAGTGACCGGCGAGAAGAGACGGAGAAGTTTGTGTATGCTTTTGTTATCCGTAGCAACGCACGGGCAATCACCTAGTGTCATGTAACACGCAAGTTTCAAATTTACACTGGTGGGTACAGGGCCATACTCTTCAGTACTTTTTAGTATGGTGTGAAAATTCTTGATCTAGGTGGATATGATGCTATCTTGGGTATGGCTTGGTTCGCTGAATGGGGTGAGATGACACGTCACTGGAAGGAAAGGTGACTAGAATTTCAGAACGAAGGAGAACCTATTACATTCATGGACTTGTTCTGGAATCCGAACATATAGACACATGAAATTTTTGTTGAGCAATTTGCGAAATGGCAAAAGAGCAATGAATTTTGGGCAATAGTGGTAGTTTCTCCTATGCTTCTCCAGTCTTACTAGTCAAGAAGAAGGATGACACTTGTCGATTTTGCATTGACCATAGACGACACAAAACTTCATCTCTAGTGACAAATGACGCACCGGCTGCCCTGGCTGCACGATGCCTCTGAAAGCCGGTCATGAATATGTTCGGGGAGTTTGTCCTACTAGCAGCAGCGTGGTCGCTGTCGTTCTCAATTTTGGTTTGAATTAGATCCGATCTGCATGACACTCCTTTTCTTTCATTTTATCGTCGATGGACTGAACAGAAAACACAAAGAGATTTGCGGTCATACATGCCTAGAAGGCGCGATTTCGGCCCAAAACAACACGGCTTACATGGCCAATGTGGTCGTTGTTTCTATTTTTTTAACGTTGACGTTCCATTAAACTTGGACGGTAGAGTCACCGTACAACATCCTGCTTACAGAATCAGGGACATAGGCCTCCCAAACTTGGTGGTAATCGGATGCACCAGCCAGCACAATAGCAGCTAACTCATGGGTAGGTCTATTACACACACAGGGTACATGAATAACTTAGTAGTCAATAAACTCAGTAATGAGTAAGAATTTGGCATCCATGAACAACGCACAAAGAGCAGAAATGCCATATTCATAGGATATAATTGCCTTCTGCAGGACCTGGCAATCAGTGGCAACAATGATTCGTGCACACCCCAATCTTCTGGCCATTGTAATTGCCTTCAGAACAGCAATAGTTTCAGCATGCAGAGCTTCAGAAACAGATGGGGCAAAACCAGCTTCAACAGCTATCAGATCTCCCTCACTGTCGCCCCACCACGCCCCAGCCTCCACGTCCAATTTCTTGTACGAAAGCTCTGTCCGTGTTGAACATGACCCAGTCAGGCGGCGGTGATTGCCAGCACTGGACGCGCTCGACAACTTGCTTGGATGGCTTTTAAAAGTGAGTTTTCCATTCCTTTACAAGCAAGTGTACGTGGTGGCAAAGCAGAAATCCATTTTGGCTCCCGGGAGCACATGCTCCCGGTATGTTAAAAAAAATTCAAAAATTCAAAACTTGTCAAAAAAATCCGAAAAAAATCATGCACGTACCTGAGCATGTCACGCACCACCTTGTCAAATTTGGCGACGAATCGACATCGTATGCGCCCTGTGCAAAATTGACAAAGTTCTGACAGAAAATGAGATCTAAAATTTGTATTTTCAGATCTGAGATTTGTCATTTTTGCACAGGGCGCATACGATGTCGATTCGTCGCCAAATTTGACACGGTGGTGCGTGACATGCTCAGGTACATGCATGATTTTTTTCGGAATTTTTCGACAAGTTTTGAATTTTTGAAATTTTTTTGATCATACCGGGAGCATGTGCTCCCGGGAGCCAAAACGCGTTTCTCGTGGCAAAGCTCCTTCTTTGACATTCTCATTTCTGCCCTATTAGATTTATTCCTTTCTGACCGCCAACACCAGAGGAAGGCAACACACCTCATGTTTTGATCATAGGCAGGTCTAGGATTTTTGCAAGACTTCCATGGCCAACCCAGCATTACTGATCATATCTCTCGTCTGATCCATCGATAGTTCAGTCCAGACTTTCCTTGCCTCTGGGCATGCAACAAAAAGGTTACCACCACTTTCAAACATGGTATTACAGACTGCGCATCTTTTATCATGTTCTATATGCCGACCAGTTCATTCACAAAGTAAGACTATTCAGACCAAACCGCCATAGAACATGGTGCACTTTCGGGGCATTCCAGCTTCCAGATCTGTTTCTGTATGTTCTGTTCCCATTCACTACCAGATCCCCCTACCGAGGAGCCCGCCTGTCGTTCATCAGTAACACTTAGTGCATAAACTTTGAAAGGTGATTTAACCGAGAAAATCCCTTCGGTGTCCGGGTGCCAGGTAACATGGTCCTCAAGCTAAATAGGAATTTTCAGAATTGCCGCAGCATCATTCAAGTTAAAAACTTGTATAACAATAGTCTCATTCCAGCACACTTGGTCATGGTCGATTAGCTCGGAAACCCAGTTCATCGTAGCATCAAGACATGGAGTACATGGCCCCCTTGTAGAGCTAGAAGGGATCCATGGGTCTGGCCAAATGTTGATGTGGGTTTCGTCCCCTACTCTCTAGATCACACCACTCTTAAGCACTTGGAATCCTTTAAGGATACTACACCATAATCACAGCTACAGGTTTTGCATGAAGCAAATAAACTCGGCAAAATATTTAGCTCTGAGAACTAGTGCACATAGGGAGTCTGGGGCTTGCATAAGACGCCAATCTTGCCTGGCCAGTATAGCCATGTTGAACACATGTATGTCCTTAAAACCCATCCCTCTTTCCTCTTTTGGTTTCATCATATTAGGCCAGCTAACCCAGTGAGCTTTATTTTCATTATCCATTTGTGACCACCAATATCGGCAAATCATTTTAGTGATGTCCACACACAAGGTCTTTGTAATATCGCTTGTCCCACAGCCTTAATGAGAATTTCTTTTGTTGCCTTAGATAAAAACCTTTCCTTCCAGCCTACAATCCGTTTCCAGATCCTCTCTTTTATATATCCAAATGCCTTCTTGTTGTCTTTACCGATATATGTTGGAGGCCCAATTATTTTCCCCCTTGCACTTCCGAGTTCAGTCCCAAGACTTGCTTCACACTATTCTTGAGCTGCCTTGGTATGATGGTACTGAATAGTATTGAAGACTTATCTCGATTAATGACCTGACCTAAGGCGGCTTCTTAGGCTTGAAGAATTGAATTAACTGCTTGTGCACTCTCAACTGTTGCCTCCATCAACAACAGTGAGTCATCAGCGAACAACAAGTGGTTAACTGAAGGTGCCGCTGCCGCTAGTTTGATCCCTGTTAGCTCTCCCCTTTCCTCATATGCATGGATCAACACTGAAAAACCTTCAGCACACAGCAAAAACAGATAAGGGGAAATCGGGTCCCCTTGTCTCAGTCCTCTTCCCGGCACAATTGTATCTGTAACATTGCCTATCACTTTAAACCTGTATGTTACCGAGCAGATGCACTTCATTATGTTCTCCACAAATTGGCTACATATGCCTAGCTTAATCATGACTTTTTGCAAGAACGACCACTCTACCTGATCACATGCTTTGCTCATGTCTAACTTGACCGCCACGTAGTTTTTCTTCCCCAATTTTTCATCTTCATAAAGTGGGACATCTCATATGCCAATATAGTGTTATCAGATATTAGCCTTCCACGTACAAATGTACTTTTATTTGGAGAGACGATTTCATCCAAAATGCACTTTAAACGGTTGGCCAACACTTTGGACATGATCTTATAAACGATGTTGGAAAGACTAATCGGGCTTAGATCTTTCATACTTTCTGGAGTTTGAACCTTTGGGATGAGTACAACAATAGTTTCATTCAATCCTTCAGGTATACAGCCTCCTCGCAACATATCCACCACAGAGTCACCCATTGTCTACCAGAACCTTTTATAAAAGATTGCATGCATACCATCAGCCCCCGGGGCTTTGAAGTCACTGTCGGAGAATGACTCCCACGAAACAGGGATAGTCAAGCTCACGAAGAGAATTCGTGTAAGGGGCTGAACACGTTGGTCAAACAACCCTCATCCTGCACGGCGACGGTGCTCGTCGAGCAAGCGGAGGGACATCACGACAGAGTTGAACACCAGCCCGTACCCAGGTTCACGGCCCTCGTGTGGAGGTAATACCGCTACTCCTGCTTGTCTGTATTGCACTGCTTGTAGAGGTTACAGTACAATGAGCTTGCCGAAGGCTCTCTTTTGGCAATGGTGTATACAAGGAAGGAAAACCAGGGTCTTCTTCTTCCTTGCGCGTAAGTGGCGATGCTGGAATGAGAATGCGATCCTTTGCTACGGTGCACCTTGCCCTCCTTTTATAGGCGCCCCGTGATCCCTCCTCGCACTCCGGTGGTAGGGCTGTCACGTGACGCAGAAGGTGGAGCGCGGTGCATCGCAGCCCGGATGTCCATGGACGCGGTCCATGAGCGTAAAGCTGACTCCTGTAGCAGAGTACCCACCGTCCATGCAGGACGGCCAGCTGGGGCCGCAGAGGAACGTGGGGGTGCCCACGGTGACGTTGGCCTTGGAGCGTAGCGCCGGCCGGTCCCCTTATCACCAAAGAGGAAATCCTTGTAGTCCGGAGCGGGTGGCACAGCTTTATTGACCCCTTTAATCACCAAAATGGCAACTGCGGCGTCGTCGTCACCGCGCGCAGGGGCGCGCGTCACTCTGCGGCCGCTGCAGAGCCCATGTGCGCTCTGCAGAGGTTGCTTTGCAGCGAAGCGATCTCCATGAGGGCTTGGATGCCCTGTAGAGAATTCGGCGTTGACCTCTCCCCAGGGGAGATTTCCTTAAAGAGGGGGCAGCAGTGGATATGGCCTCCGCAGGCCTCTGCTGCCTCAAATCCCCTCACGAGGCTCTCCAAGCCGTAGGCTTGGTCCTTAGCAAAAATCGCCATCAAGTGTCGAGGGCCGTTTAGGACAGGCCCAGCACACCCTGGATTTCACTGGGCCGACAGTAGCCCCCGGGCCCATGATGGGCACGATGTAGTCCGATGGACGCAGGCGAACCGTCATGGGCCCAAAGTGTCCGGCCGGCCTGAGACACGTGCAGGGCAGTTACGCCGCGACGACACGTTCTCCTCGGAGATGATGGGCGTAGTGGGGGGTCCCACCACGTCTCGGTAACTGCTCGGAGGGGAATAAAGCCTGCAGCGCCGGTTCAGGCAGCAGTTACTGCATCATTTGTGCGCCCGTCTCCTTGCTCTTGACGCCTGCGCTCCTGTGTCTCCGGCGCTCCTCCTCCTTCACCGAGCTCCGCCGCCCTTCTCTCTTCGACCATGGGTCCCAAGAAGGGCAAGGCGGCAATGGCGAATGTACCGGCCGAGGCGCAGCAGGAGGACGAGCTCGCGCCGGCGCTGGTGGGGACTCGCATCCACACTGCTGAGGCGCTGGACAAGATCCGGCTGATGGCCCAGGCAAGAACAACGAGCACGGCGCCACCGTTCTCAAGGCGGCGCGATTCGGCAAGCTCGCGGCGGGGCTATATCCCATCTTCTTCCCGACCATTTTCGCTGGTTTGGTGCCGCCGTTTTCTCCTTTCCTGGAGGAGGTCCTGGCCTTCTATCAGATCCAACTCCTGCATCTGCACCCCAACTCCATCTTGATCCTCGCCATCTTCGCATATCTTTGCGAGGCGTATTGGGGGTGATGCCTTCCGTGGCCTTCTTCCGGAGCTTCTATGCGCTCCGCTCCACGGCGCCTGGCGAGCGGTCTGGTTGTGTGTCCTTCCGCATCGCGGATGGGATGGGAGGTATCTACATCCCCATGTCCTGGGACGGCGACAAACCCGTCACACGGGTGACGAAGAAGGTGGACGATTTCCGCCAGCGGTGGTTCCTCGTGGACGCCAAAACGCAGAATTCCTTCTTCGACGTCCCTGAGGCACCGCCCCTGAAGAACTCGAATTGGTCGAGTGCGACCCTTCAGAGCCCGAAGATTGCGGACTTGGTCGCACGCATGAAGCTCGTCCGCGACGCTGGCCTCACGGGCAGATGGTTGCTGAAGACTTCGTGAGGCGCCGTATCGCCCCTCTCCAGAAGCACACAAAGCCGATGTGGATGTATTCAGGCCCGGTGGACGCAATGCGGCTGCACTGCAGCTCCCACCTTCCTGAAGTCGTAGCTTCCATAATGGGCATCCTCTTCACCGCCCCGGAGGTTCCTGTGCCGCGTAGTGAGCTCGCGAAGCCACTCCATCAGATTACCCCGAAGAAGCGCCTCGCGATCCTGGAGCTGATGCCGGAGTTCACCCCTCAGGGCCTGGCTGGGGAGGAGAAGAAAGAGGACGCGGCGCCCGTGGTGGAAGAGGACTGGGCCTCGGAATCACCCGCCGCATCTGACGAGGATCTGGGCGCCACCTGTGGAGGGGCGAATCCCTCGGCAGGGGAGGCGAGCTCTTCGAAACCTGCTCCCCCAGAGGGAGATGTTCTGGAACTTTCGTCCAGCGGGGACGAGGATTTCCTTGTGGCCCCTTCGCGCCAGGTCGCGGAGGGGGAGGAAGACAGTGATGAGGAGGCCGTAGCGGGACGCTGCGACCCCCGCTCCAAGGCTTTTCCACGACAGGGCCGCCAAGAGCCCAGTGGGCACCCCTCTCAAAAGGAAAGCCGAGGCTGCTCCTGAGGGGCCCGGCTCTGGAGCTGCTTCGTCGAGGTCGTGGCGGTCATCCACCACGATGTGGGTCGACTCAAGCGCCAAGTCATCTGGGTAAGCGTTGGCCCCTGTCTTTGCATCTTTCGAGAGTTTCTTGTCTCCTATTGATGGCCTTCCCTGTTTGTTTGTTAGGGATCTTGTGACGGCAAAGCGCCGGAGGCTCCGCAAGGCTGCGGAGGTCCGGGGCCTGGCCTCGGCAACCGTCGAGGAGCCTGTGGAGCCCTCAGCTGAAGAGGTTGCTAATCCCGTAGTGACCGAGGCCTCGGAGCCGGTGGCGGAGGAGGCCACGAAGCCTGTGGCGGAGGAAGGCGTAGGGCATGTGGTGGTTACGCCTCTGGCCGGAGCAGCTACTTCGTCTTCTACCGCGGAGGCGCGCCCCGAGGAGGAGGCGGTGGTGCGCACACCGACACCACCACGTCCCGTCACCCACCAGAGCGGCAAGAGGAGGTCGCCGCGGAGGAAACGGGGGTGGCTCGCCGGCGAAAGGAGGCGCTGACGTTGAGATGGGGGAGAGGATTATCCCGCCGCCCCAAGGCACCGACGCCGCGATGGAGGAAAATGTCCCTCCGCCGCCCCCCCTAACGCAGATGCTGAGGGGGCGGCGGCTTCTTCTGGGATCGCAGCGGGCTCGGCGGCGGCGGACCCCATGGCGGCTGGGCAATCTTCCCCTGCCCCTGAAGCTCGAGAGAGGCGCCGGTTGAAAACGACGGTGCTGGAGCCCATGGCCCCAATGGCGGAGAGGGCTCGCACAGCCCCCAGGCCGAGGTTGACGCGGGCCCAAGTTTGGAGGTTCCCACCCTCGAAACTAGTGCGCACGAGGGAGCCTCCATGTCTCGTGGGAGTTCCCGGGCTCTGGTCCTGGGTGGCACGAGCTGGAGCGGCGCTCGCCGCAGCTCTACCTTCCGCCTGGCGCGGGGTGCCCTGGATGGGCTGGAGGCCCAACTCGCCCTCGAGGAGGCTGAGCTCGCCAGAGAGTACGACGAACTTGAGAGGGCGTGGACCCGCTTCTTCGAGGTCGTGGAGCAACGCCGCCATGACAACGAGGCCATGCAGGCGCAGCGAGAGGAGGCGCTGCGCTTCGCCAAGGAGGTCCGCGAGACTCAAGAGACCCTGGAGCCACTCCAGGCAGAGCGCCAGGCCGCTGCAGAAGATCGCGAGGCGGCCGCGGTGGAGCGCCAAACCGCTGCCTCAGAGCGGGCGATCCTCGAGACCACGCTAGCCGCTCAGCGCCAAGAGCTTGCCGACCGCGAGGAGAAATTCGCCGCGGAGTCGGAGGCTACGCGGAAGTCTTTGGACCAACACCGCGTGTCCTTGGATGCCCGTGAGCAAGTACTGGCGGCGCGTGAAGCGGAGGTGCTCAAACGCGAAGAGCGGCAACTGCAGGCTGACAAGGAGTTGTCCACGCAGCGCGCGGATCTGGAGGCGCGGGAGGGCAAACTGGCCGAGGCCATAGGCAAGCATGACGAGGAGGTGGCTAAGCACAAAAAGCTTGTAGAGAAGTCCAAACGAAGGCTTGCCGCGAGGAAGGAGGAGGCTGAGAAAGATGCCGCCGCCAAGCAAGAAGAATATCGCTCCGCCGTCGTCGAAGAATACACCGGGAAGCTCAGGAAGCAGAAGGACCGCTTCAAGAAGAAACGCGCGGACGACAATGCCCGCATTGTTCAACTGGAGCACCAGAACGCCAACCTGAATGCCCGGGTGAGGCGCGCCAGGGACGGTCGTCGCCGCGTGGAAGAAGCTCATGAACGTGCTGATCGATTGCGTCTTCGCCAACCTCCAGCGCCTTCACCCCGGCTTCGACTTCGAGTCAGTGACCGAGCCCATCGAGGGAGATCTGGCCTGGGAGCTCTCCAACTTGGTTCGAGAAGAGGTCAACGATTACGTCGACCGCTTCAAGAGGGTTGAGGCGGAGCAGGCCGCTGAGGAGGATGAAGGCGCCGAAGAAGAGAAGGCTGAAGAGGGCGGCGATGGTGAACCCTCTGCCTAGGCCACTCCTGCAACAAGATGCGCTTGGCGCAATTATCTTTGTTTTAAGACTTGTTTTAATTCACGCTGGCTTGTAAGATACTTTAATCGTATGCAAACATGTGTGTGTGCCCCTCGAAGGGTCCTTTGTCCCTGTTCCATGTCTTTCTTCGCTCTACGTCGTCAGGACCCATCTCTTTGCGCTATGACACCGCCGCTACGGTATGCCGGAGCGTGACTCGGCAAGGCCGGGGGGTGTTTAAGGCTTGGAGAGGTAAGGGCTCTCGAGTCGCGGTGCTCGAGGGCTCCCCTTTGACGCACAAGCAGTCCATGGAGTGTGAGAGAGAAAAAACCGCTCGAGGGGCGACAGGTGCCCGTGAGAGGGAGAAAACACTTCTGAGGAGCGCAAGCGCTAGACTTAGCTTGGTGAGACTTTGGCCTCGTAGAGGGCGTTGGCTTCCCTGATGGTGCGCTCCCTTCTAGGGGTCGGAGCGTGACTTCTCGACCTTGGGGAGGACTTCTTGTTCCCTGTATTGGTTAGAGAGGCAGACCCAAAGCGGCACATGGTAGTAAACACCCATGCGCGCTTATAGGCTTCCTCATGGGTATCTCGCGAGGAGAGTAAGTACCAAGGTCCTTTGGTGAGGTGGCGTGTTTTGGGAGCAAGCCCATGGGCCAGAGCTCTTTGGGGAGGTAACAGGCGTGAGAGCGTGCTCACGTGCTAGAGCTCGGATCCTTTGGATTTTGCGGTGCTGTTGGGGTGCTCTTGAGGCACAGTCACCGTACTCAGCCCCCGCTCGCGAGGTGCGCATGGGGAAGAATATAAGCGCGAAATGAACTAAGATGATGAAAAGTAAAACTCACCACCAAAATATTACATAGCGGCGCCTCAGCGCAATGTTTCATCGAGAAACGAATTGGTTCATTACACTTGGTGTGACCAAGATAAAGTTTTCCATGTCGAGGCATGGGGACCACATTCAGTGGCTGAGACTCTTCACGGCCTGCGGCGGCACGTAATCAGGAGAGCTCAGAGGGGCTGGCCCTCGGGAGGAGAAGCTTTTGTGAAGCTTGGAGGTGAAGTTGTGTGCTTCCCTCTAGAGACAAAAAATGTCTGGCGTGACTATGATCACGGGTAGAACTTGCGTAGATGCGCGATGTTCCATGGATTCTTGACCGGAATGCCGTCCTCCGTTTCGAGGCGTACCGCGCCAGGCCTGGCGATGTGGAGACCCTGTAGGGGCCTTCCCACATTGGCGAGAGCTTGTGGAGACCTTCCCTGGAGAGGATTCTCCTGAGGACGAGGTCGCCTGTCTCGAGAGTGCGCGGACGTATGTGGCGGCTGTGGTAGCGTCGCAGGTCTTGCTGGTACTTGGCTGCCCTGAGGGCGGCACGGCGGCGCAACCCGTCAAGGAGTAGCAGGTCGTCGCTGTGGAGGTCTGCTTGATCGTCCTCGTTGAAGGCAAGGACCCGTGCGGATCCATGCTTGATCTCTGTGGGGAGGACTGCTTCAGCTCCATACACGAGAGCAAATGGCGTCTCACCAGTGGGCTTCGTGGGGTTCGTGCGGATGGACCAGAGCACGGACGGGAGTTCGTCTATCCAGCCCTTGCCGTAGCCCTTCAGGCGATTGAAGCTCTTGTCTTGAGGCCCTTGAGGACCTCAGCATTTGCTCGCTCGGCTTGGCCGTTGCTCTGTGGGTGAGCCACCGAGGCGAAGCAGAGCTTGGTGCCGAGGCTCTCGCAGTAGGCCCTGAAGATGCCGCTGGTGAATTGTGAGCCATTGTCGGTGATGATGCGATTAGGCACACCAAAGCGGCAGACCAGGCCTCTGATGAATTTTACTGCCGCCCTGGCCGGTATGCTGCGCACTGCTTCAACCTCTGCCCACTTGGTGAACTTGTCGACTGCCACGAAGAGGAACGGTAGCCCCCTTGTGATCTCGGGAAGGGTCCCAGAATGTCAAGGCCCCAGACCGCGAAAGGCCACGAGAGCGGGATGGTTTGGAGTCCCAGTGCAGGCTGATGAACTTGCTTGGCGTGGAACTGGCACGCATCGCAAGACTGGACGATGGTGGTGGCATCTTGAAGCACTTGGGGCCAGTAGAAACCGCTCCTGAAGACCTTGCCTGCCAGGGTGCGTGCAGAGGAATGGTGGCCACACTCTCCACTGTGAATGTCTCTGATCAGCATGCGGCCTTCCTCGGGGGGGACGCACTTGAGTGCAATTCCATTTGGGCGCTTGCGGTACAGGTCTCCCTCGAGGATGTAGTATGACTTGGCTTGTCGAGCCACTCGTTCTGCCTCCGCGTCTTCTTCAGGAAGGACTCCCTTCAGCAGGTAGTCTTTGAGTTCGTCAACCCAGCCTGTCTCTTGGTGCACCATAGCCAGCAGCAGACGCTCCCCTGAGGATGGACCGCAGTTGGGTGCCCCACCTATAGGAGGTGGTGGGAGTACTTCGTCTGTGCTTGCGGCTGCTGCTTCTTGTGGCTGCTTTATGGACGCCTTGGAGAGTCTCTCTTCAAACACGCCGGCCGACTGGGCCTGCCTTCGTGATGCTCGCTTGGCGATGTCATCTGCCTCTTGGTTCTCCTTTCGCGGGATGTGCATGAGCTCCATGCCCCTGAAGTGCTTCTCGAGCTTGCGGACCTCTTCAAGGTAGGCGGCCATGTGGTCGTCCTTAGGCGTGTAGCTCTTGTTGGAGAAGTTAACCAGGAGCTGGGAATCACCCTTTATGAGTAAGTGCTTGACGCCAAGGGCGATTGCGGCTCTGAGCCCGGCGAGGAGGCCCTCGTACTCGGCGATGTTGTTGGAGATCTTGTCTATTGTGAAGCACAGCTGGATGGCGTAGTAGAGCTTGTCACCTTTTGGTGAGGTTAAGACAACGCCAGCCCCACCATTGCGGCAGGCGAAAGCTCCATCGAAGTGCATGGTCCAGTGGCTTGGCATTGTATCTCCCGATGACGCGGTTTCTTCTTCGCGAGGCTCTTCAGGAGTTGGGTCTGTCCACTCGGCGACGAAATCCGCCAGCGCTCTCCCTTTTATGACTCTTGTGGTGTCGAAGCGCAAGTTGAATGGCTGCAGCTCAATGTTCCACCCTGCGACGCGGTCAGTAGCGTTGGGGTTGCGCAGGATCTGCTCCAGGGGGAAGGACGTGACCACCGTGATGGGGTGACCCTGGAAGTAGTGGCGCAGCTTCCTGGAGGCGATGAGTAGCGCGAGGAGGAGCTTCTGCTGCACTGGGTACCGCTCGCGAGCATCTCGCAGTACAGTACTGACGAAGTAGACTGGATGCTCGACGAGGGTCGTTGATGGTGCAGCAGCGTCGGCTCCCTCGAGAGGCTCCTCAGGAGTTTTGGCGAGGTTTGCCTGTGGAGGAGCCTCGGCAGGGTGCTCGTGGAGGGCTCGACTTGAGGCTGTGGGCCTGGCACTGGGTCTGGAGAGACTGTTCCTCGTCGGGAGGTTCTGGACTTGGTGTGGCAGTGCTTTTCTTGGGGAGAACTGGCTCTTCTCTTTCCACCACCAGGACGGCGCTAGCAGTTTGTGGAGTGGCTGCTAGGTACAGCTTCAGATGCTCGCCTGCCCTGGGGGCTACCATGACTGGTGAGCTAGCCAAGTATTTCTTCAAGTCCTTAAATGCTTCGTCAGCCTCTGGAGTCCACTTGAAGGTGCCGGATTTCTTCATGATCTTGAAAAATGGCAAGGCTCTCTCGCCGAACTTGGAGATGAAGCGGCCTAAGCTGGCCATGCATCCTGCTAGGCGCTGCATGTCCTTGAGGCGGCGAGGTGGCTGCATGTCTTCTATAGCCTTGATCTTGTCAGGGTTTGCTTCTATGCCGCGGTGGGACACGAGGAACCCGAGGAGCTTGCCTGAAGGCACCCCGAAGACGCACTTGGCGGGGTTTAACTTGATGTTCACCTTGCGCAGGCTGGCGAAGGTTTCCTCGAGATCCTTCAAGAGAGTGTCTCCCTCGCGAGACTTGACCACGATGTCGTCGACATAAGCTTCTGCATTTCTTCCCATCTGAGCCCCCAAGGCGATCCTCATGAGCCTCTGGAAGGTGGCGCCGGCGTTTTTTAGGCCAAAGGGCATGCAAGTGTAGCAATACACACCACAAGGGGTGAGAAATGCTGTTTTCTCCTCGTCTTCCTTGGCCATTTTGATCTGGTGGTAGCCTGAGAAGGCATCCAGGAAACAGAGGAGATCACAGCCGGCGGTGGAGTCCACAATCTGGTCTATCCTTGGCATGGGGTATGGATCCTTGGGGCAGCCTTGTTCACGTCTGTGTAGTCGATGCAGAGCCGGCCTCCTCCATTGGGTTTTGGGACAACCACACCGTTGGAGAGCCAAGTGGGGTGGGCAACTTCTCGAATGATGTCTGCTGCTTTCAGCTTCTCTACTTCTTTGATGATGAACGCTTGCTTCTCGGGGGCTTGTTTCCGCGCTTTTTGCTTTACAGGGCGTGCGTCTGGACACACGGCTAAGTGGTGCTCGATCACCTCCCTTGGTACACCGGACATTTCTGACGGAGTCCATGCGAACATGTCAGAATTTGCCCGAAGGAAGGCGACGAGCGCGCTTTCCTATTTGGGAGGCAAGCCAGCGCCTATGGTGACGCTAGCCCCCGAGCCTCAG
Organism: Poa pratensis; assembly: GCA_947311845.1. NCBI lineage: Eukaryota > Viridiplantae > Streptophyta > Magnoliopsida > Poales > Poaceae > Poa > Poa pratensis. Next base: position 68,832,517 of record CAMZMU010000049.1, on the reverse strand, counting down.
CCCCCGAGCCGCTGGTGCTCAGCGACACCTTCTTTGTAGATGCTTGCTCTTGAGTGAACAGTTGTTTCTTCTTCTTGGGCCTCTCGAGAGGCTCCATGTCCTCGTCAGCGGGGAATGCCATGGCAGCGGCCTTGTAGGCGATCTCGACGGCGCGCGTGGCGTCCTGTACGTGACCGCGTATGGTGATGGTGCCACCGCTGCCAGGGATCTTGACCATGTTGTAGGCATGGTGCGTGACGGCCATGAACTTCGCGAGGGCGGGGTAGCCGAGGATGGCGTTGTAGGGCAGGCCAATGTGCGCGACGTCGAAGTCAATTAGCTCGGTGCGGTAGTTCTCCTGCGTGCCAAAGTGACCGCGAGCCTCACTTGCCCCAGAGGCGAGATTGAGCCGCTGGTGACCCCGGTGAAGGGCCTGGAGGGCATGAGCCACTCGTAGGGCACTTGAAGCGTCTCGAAGGTCTCGACAGAGATGACGTTTAGGCCTGCACCCCCATCAATGAGCGTCTTGCCGACGGCGATGTTGTTGATGGTGGGGGTGCACACCAACGGGAGGGTGCCCACAGTCTTTGTAGACTTGGGGTGATCTTTGGCGTCGAAGGCGATGGTGTACTGGGACCACTTGAGGGGGCGGGACGTCTCGACCCCGGGAAGCGCTGCGTTGAGCTCGCGAGCGAACTGCTTGAACTGGTTGTTCGACTTGGGCGCCTGGGATCCGCCGAGGATGCATGCCATGGCACCCTTGGGGGCCTGGTAGCCTCCAGGCTCTTCGTCGGGCAGATTGTTGTTTTTCTCGGCGGCATTCGCCTGAGTTCCCTGAGGCCTCTGGAAGTTGCCCTTGCGTCCACCTTTGCGGTAACCACGGCCTCTGCCGCGGCCACCGCTGCCTCTTCTTGCTCACGCTTCTTGCTCAGTTGCTTGAGGTCATAGCAGTTCTCTGTCGCATGGCCGCGCCTGTTGTGGTAGATGCAGAACGGGCGGTTGTCCACCTTTCTTGCCAGCCTCTGGAGAGTCCTCGCGAACATGCTTGGCGTCGGGTTCAGCTGCCAGGACTGCGGTAGGCTTGCGCTTGTCTCGTCACGCCTCTTCTGGGTCTTGGATCCCTCGACAGGGTCGTCTGTCGAGCCCACCTTGACGAAGAGGAGCCCTTCTTCTGCCTTGGCGCATTGTCTGCGATGTCGAAGAGCTTCACCACGGAGGAGAGGGTATCATGGATGCCGAGCTTCTCGAGCATCCTGTGGTTGGTGACGCCCTCTCTGAAGGCCGCAATGACGTGCGAGTCCGGGATGTTCGGGATCTTGTTGCGGACTTGGCTGAAGCGCTGGATGTACCTGCGGAGGGTCTCGCCAGGCTTCTGGCGCACAGCTCGCAGGTCGTTGTAGGTGAGGGCGCGCTCGTACGTGCCCTTGAAGTTCGCAACGAACTGCTGGCAGAGCTCCTCCCACGAGTCAATGGAGTCCTCGGGAAGGTTCAGGAGCCACGACAAGGCGGAATCCTTGAGAGCGTGGGAGAACCAGTTGGCCATGACCTTGTCGTCTCCCCCCGCAGCTTGGATGGAGGTGGTGTAGAGCTGCAAGAACTCGATGGGGTTGTTCGTGCCGTCGTAGCCCTTGGGTAGGTCAGGCCTGAACTTCTGTGGCCAGACGACGCGCGCAGGTTGCGGGTGAAGGCCGCGCAACCTGTGGCGTACGAGGCGATGCCCCCTGAAGAGCACGGCGGTTCTGTCGCCCTGCCTGGCCGATCCTCCACGATGCGCTTCTGGAGGTCCTTCTGGCGCTCCATTTCCACCCGCGCGTCTGGGGGTGTCCGCTGCACGATTTGACAATCGCGCGGGACGACGTGGGATGCGGCCTTGTGCGCCGCGGCGGAGGCGGACCTGGCGGAGGCGGCGGCGGAGGCGGCGGCGGAGGTGCGCCATGCGCGGTGGTTCCAGCGCGTCCGGAGTTGTGGTGCACCAGAGAGCGCGACGCCGCAGGAGCAGCGCGCGGTGCCGCCGCAATGTCGACGAGGTGCTGAAGGCGGCCGAGCCAGTTGTCGTGCGCCTCAGCTGTGGGACGGTAGCGGAAGAGTTCCGCGGCCATGAGCAGCGCGGTGTTTGGGCTGGGCGCTGGACGCCCAAGAGTGGAGGCGCTGTGGCGCTGGGACGGGTGCGAGGACTCTGCGTCCTCGCCGTGCCCGTGGTCGACGTCGTCGTCGAAGCGGTCGTCGTGGTTGCCGTCGTCGTCCTCGGGGTGCTCCACCCGCGGTTCAGCGGTGTTGCGCCCCGTGGCACGGCTGGCGCGGGGACGGCCGCGAGGGTTGGTGGTGTTGGCAGCGGGCTCGGTGGTTGCCCTGCCTGACGCCCGCCGGGTGGCGCGAGCTGCGCGAGTGTCCGCCATGGCGCAGAGGTCGATGAAGGTTGAAGACGCGCCTCAGCCCCCTACCTGGCGCGCCAATTGTCGGAGAATGACTCCCACGAAACAGGGATAGTCAAGCTCACGAAGAGAGTTCGTGTAAGGGGCTGAACACGTTGGTCAAACAACCCTCAACCTGCACGGCGACGGTGCTCGTCGAGCAAGCGGAGGGACATCACGACAGAGATGAACACCAGCCCGTACCCAGGTTCACGGCCCTCGTGTGGAGGTAATACCGCTACTCCTGCTTGTCTGTATTGCACTGCTTGTAGAGGTTACAGTACAATGAGCTTGCCGAAGGCTCTCTTTTGGCAATGGTGTATACAAGGAAGGGAAGCAGGGTCTTCTTCTTCCTTGCGCGTAAGTGGCGATGCTGGAATGAGAATGCGATCCTTGCTACGGTGCACCTTGCCCTCCTTTTATAGGCGCCCCGTGCTCCCTCCTGCACTCGTGGTAGGGCTGTCACGTGGCGCAGAAGGTGGAGCGCGGTGCATCGCAGCCCGGATGTCCATGGACGCGGTCCATGAGCGTAAAGCTGACTCCTGTAGCAGAGTACCCACCGTCCATGCAGGACGGCCAGCTGGGGCCGCAGAGGAACGTGGGGGTGCCCACGGTGACGTTGGCCTTGGAGCGTAGCGCCGGCCGGTCCCCTTATCACCAAAGAGGAAATCCTTGTAGTCCGGAGCGGGTGGCACAGCTTTATTGACCCCTTTAATCACCAAAATGGCAACTGCGGCGTCGTCGTCACCGCGCGCAGGGGCGCGCGTCACTCTGCGGCCGCTGCAGAGCCCATGTGCGCTCTGCAGAGGTTGCTTTGCAGCGAAGCGATCTCCACGAGGGCTTGGATGCCCTGTAGAGAATTCGGCGTTGACCTCTCCCCAGGGGAGATTTCCTTAAAGAGGGGGCAGCAGTGGATATGGCCTCCGCAGGCCTCTGCTGCCTCAAATCCCCTCGCGAGGCAATTCGCCTCACGAGGCTCTCCAAGCCGTAGGCTTGGTCCTTAGCAAAAATCGCCATCAAGTGTCGAGGGCCGTTAGGACAGGCCCAGCACACCCTGGATTTCACTGGGCCGACAGTCACTAATGCTATCAAGGGCCACCTTAATCTCCTCCTTCTTAAATTCAGCTGGAAGTACTTCATTCATTTGAGGTGTAACTCGAGTTTGTATATTGTCCAACACTTGATTTGCATTTGTACCTGTCATGGGGGTAAACAAGTTAAAGAAACAGTTAGATACGAGGGCCTGCAAACCATCCTCCCCCTCCACCGTCTCCCCATCTCCACCTTTCATCTTACAAATAGTATTTTGCTTTCTTTCTTTCTATTCTTTTTTCCATCGCGGTTGAGATAGAATTAACAAATACAACTGGTTAACCCATGTGGACCTCTTTTCATGTGCAACGTCTGGTTAGCGCAGGATTTACGAATGAAACAAAATCGACGTTCTGTTTATTTGAAAGAAAGTGACCGTGCGTGCAAATTTATGAACCGTTAGCTGTCATTTAGACATTTTTTTATAAATATTTTGACATATTTAAATCTGCCGGAAACGTTAACAGCATCCTAGTCGCGTCGCAGGTAGCCCTCCAATAGGGTTTTTATTTTTTTCTGGGTGCGCCGGACAGAAAAACACGCCCAGTTGTCCCCCATACACGGGTTATGTTCGACTGGACCCAATATTTTCGGCCGGCGCTATCAGACCAGCCTCGTCCTATAGCGAGTCGCTTGGTAGCACTGAACGATACCGACAGGCAGGGCAACGCTGTCATTGAGAAAACAAAAACACTATTTCCTTCCCCTCCCAATTCATTTCTCCTGCTTATCGCTCCCGTTCCCGCCCATCCCGCGCCGACACCCGTGACCTTGTCGCGCCGTATGCATAAAGGAGAAGACGAAGTGGATGATGCTATATTGCTATGTAATATTTGTGGCTGGAATTCGCGGCGTTTTGGTGGCCGAGATATTGTCTGGCCGAGACTACAAATTTATGGCCGACACAATGTGTGTTTTGATTACGAATTGTAAAAGATAGCCAAAAATCTTTTAGAAGAAACGTATTATATTACCGCTTGGATAAAAGGTTTACAATAACCCAGCACATTCAGCGGCGCTTCCAATAACGCTCTGTTGACTTTATATGGGTGATATGTAGGACGAGCTATATGACTTCCGCTTTTTAGAAAAAAACAAATCTGCGTTGTGTTTCCAAAAAATCGAAACAAAAATTCTGGCTGGAGATAATCATGAGATCTATAGTTGTGCAAAATCTCAATGAAAAAATAATAGTATTTTGACCTGGAAAAAAGACAAATCCGTAGTTCTGAATGATGAACAGTGCCGAGTTTCAAAAATTTGAAAACTTTGCTGATTTGTCTTTTTTGCCCAGGCTGATATATAATGATTTTTTCATTAAGATTTTGCACAACTATAGATCTCAAACATTATCTCCATCTAAATTATTTTTCGAATTTTTAGAAACACAAAAGTGCTATTTTTTAAAAAAATAAACAAGTGCTCATATAGCTCGGGCTAAATATGAGGCTTTCGGTGTCGCGACTAGAGATGCTCTAACGCACGCCGGTGAAGATGGTCTAGAATCAGACTAGACTGGTAACGTTTGCGGTTCCATGTATGCGGCGCTGCCAAAGAAACGGACATGGATGTCGACGCAATTACTCCGTCACAGGGCAGTGGCAGTGCTGGTGGTGCAGAGTGCAGACGAACTGAAAATGAGAGAGGCCGGAAGTGACGGACAAACATAGGGCGAAAAGCTGCAAATGGAAGCGGAGAGAAGCTTTTGCAACTGCCGGAGTACTACGGAGAAAGGAAATTTCATTGCAAGTGGACAGCACACGCGGGCAGTAATTAAATACTGCTATGGAGTAATTAAATTCCATGTCGAAGTTGTTACTACTTACTTTGACCGGCTGCTATACTACTACCCGGTCCAGGTCGCCTTCAATACAGATCCAATTTACTCAGGGTGTAGATCTGTCACGTGAAACTTGGCCGGCTACCTAGCTACCGCATCCCCGTTGCGTTGGTTCATTTCTTACCCTCGAACAATTTAATTGCTCACGAACGTATTTACGTAGACGATCAAGCAGCCGGGAGAACATGTACAATAAGTATATCTCTACTATATAATATCCTTAGTGGACGTACGTCGCAGGACATGTTCGCTAAAAAATACCGGGCCAGCGAGTACACGATTGCTAAACACACGAACGATGGCCGGTCACGATGGCGCTGAGTGGCCCAAGCCCACCCGCGATCTCGGCCCAGATCGCACGCGTGCATCGACTCACAAGGAGGTTGGTGGCCACGGGATGTAGCGCGCGCGGGAGGCACGCCCGATGGCGATGTCGAGCAAGCCGTCCTTGGCGAGAGTTACCAAGGCAGCCGGCGCCAGACTGGTCCGAGGCCGCCGCGATAGAGGCGAGCGCGGCCCGGATCGAGGCGATGATCGGGTGACCCATCATGTGCTTGTCGTTCGCTACCGATCTGCTGCCTCCGAGGATCCACTGAACATGGAAAAAAGGTCATTACTGTTTTTTAGATCGGTTCAATCCGTGGATTTTCCATGTTCTCCCGATGTCAATGGATTCTTCATGTTTGCCTAGATCGTTTCGTGGAAAAGTGAGCAGATTTGATTTTCTACGTTGTGCATGGAAAAGCTCGGTGGTGTTTTTTGTCTCTATGTTGTATCAAAACAACAAAAAATAATTACAGAATGAGTAGTTTAAGATGCAAGCTGATTGTGTCACCATGATGTGTTGAACTGTTAGTCCGTTCATACTAAATCCAGCCTCAGTTACAGGATAACAAATGGAACATGTTTCTTACTGCGTCTTTCATTTGTTTTCAGCTGACCGAATAAGTATGACAAACACGAGCAAGAAGATTATATAAAACAATTGTATGCTTATAGGTTCCAAGGAAAATCTATTTCGCGTCATAGGAGCATATGCTCCCCTTTCTCCGCCTCTATTTTTTTTTTAAATGTGGTCTATCGATTTTAGGTAAACTATTTGTCACCTCATTGTTTAACCAATTTTTTTCCTACGGGCACGTCTCTAGATCCCACACGATGTCTACAAAATAGATTAGAAAGTAAGTTGTGAGTATTTCTTTTACAACTGTGAGGATTGTTGTATATGGGACGTGTAAGAGAATTGAAATATGGGAGAAGGGAACATAATTCTAAAACGATGATAGAACCAAATCCGAGTTCCCTTCAAATCTAATATGTTTGATTAATTTTAGACCCGTTGCAACGCACAGGCATTTTGCTAGTCAGAATAATACTTATACGTTCGTCCCCAACCTCTTTTTGCAGAAGAGAGGTCTCTGCACCAAAGTCTAAAGAGACAACGACAGCATGTGTGAATGCAGTGACGGAGGACGAAAAAAATGAGGTTGGGCGAACTAAGCAAAAAAATGATGCAACAAAACTAACACAGTAAAGAACCTGCCACAAATATCTCTTCAAATCTATCACTGGCAACTGAAATTGACCGGTAAAAAAAAGCTAAAAAAAACCTGCAATTGACCACAAATATCGCAGCTACTGTCACTAAAAACTGACACAAAATATCTCTTCAAATCTGCAATTAAAAACAGTAAAAAACATGAGTGGTTTGCCCATTTCCGTAGCTCACCATGCACAATTTGAAAACTTCAACCAATTCACCACAAATCTAAGAAAATATACTGCACATGTGGAAGGGTGGTCTGTCCCTGCTCTCCATATTTCCACTTAACTCGGCTCCGGTTTCTACGACAGTTTACTTTAAATGAATATTTATATATGGAGATACTTTTTTGAAGCTATTTGGCAGGTGTTCTGCCGATTCAATTAAGTGGAGAAGACATAGGTTCAGTTACAAGCCAGAGAGAGCCTGGCCAACACAGAGAAAAACACGAAAAAAAGGGAAAAACTAGTCCTAAAGGGACTACTCGCCACTAACAGGCGACAAGCCTGGCTCAAAAGGTACTGCCACCAAATTTTGCTCAACCAGATAGGAGCCCATGATTAGCAGGTCGTCTTTAACTAGTTCTAGCAGTTGCATTTCCGTGAGATTGACCTGTTGGAAGACCCAACGACAGCGCTCCTTCCAGATGTGCCAAACCCCATAGATGGCGACCGAGAGCTCGTCCTTAGACAGAACCTGAAGCATAAAAGTCCACCAATCACTAGGCCGAGTGAACTGTCCAGGCTGAAGGTCCAAGTGCCAGGCCCCGGTCCAATCTGCTAATAAATTCCACACACCTCTCGCATATGGACATGACAGAATTAGGTGTCCTGCCGTTTCCTCCTCCTGATCGCACAAGGAACAAAAGTCTCCATGATCTATACCTCTGTGTCGGAGCTGATCATCGGTAAGGATCCTCTCTCGCAGCCAAAGCCAAATAAAGAATTTGCATTTGGGTTGGGCCCTGGCTTTCCACAAGCGTGAGAAGTTGATCGAAGAGAAGGAACCTGCAAACTGAATATTGTAGGCTGAGGATGCAGTATATACCGCATTTTTTGAGAACTTCCACAAAATCTGATCCATCTCCTCTGAGGGTTGAAAGTCCTGTAGCTTGATCCATAGAGCAAACAAAACTATGAAGCTTTGGTGATTGTCACTACTCCGTGAGATACTCAGAAGACCATGTGCAGCTATGCACTACTCCGTAGGAAATTTGCATGCCTACAAAACTGAAGCGGCTACATGTTGCAAACAATGGCAACTGCTATGGCACTTCAAAATATGAAGCTTTGGTGATTGTCTGCTTCTATTTGCTGGTGTAGTAGTTTTATTGCAGGTTCAGTCATGGAGGATGGTGTCTCAAGCTTAGGTGTTTGTCTGATGTTCTGTTTTCTTGGTGTAATAGTTATTTTACTGGTTCAGTCATGGACGATTAGCCCGATGATTCGGTGTTAATAGATCTGTGGTTTCTTCTACATTAAGTGAGGTCAGTATTTTTTATATGCTATTTGCTGATAGAATTTATGTCCATTGTGAACTCTGGATGTCAAACTCTGGCATTTTTATTTACAAGATTTAACCCCTTGGAAACATGTAACTAAAAATAACATTTTCACATCAAAGAAGAAAATCTGCATATGTGTTTACCTCAAACATTAAAATGCATGAAGATTTCGTAGCTTTCAGGTAATCCTTCCACAATAATCAGAGTATATCAAAATTTCAGTATGTTTTCGAATGATCCCCCCACATGTTAGAACATCAGTTTTTGGTTTAGTTATGTACGTTGGGGTGACAGTACTAAGTTCATGGATGTTGGGTACAACTTTGCTGCAATTTTATCAATCCAATCTTCCAAACAAATGCTTATAAAACTATAAACAAATGGATATAGATAGTTGGTTGGTAATCTTTGCGTATTTCGTGTCTGAAGCAGCGGACAGATCATTACCAGGTTAACATGATGCTAGACAATTCTGCATGTTGTTGCACTTTGTAGAGCCCCATGGTCTTAAATTAAAAATCAGCCCGTTGCAACGCACGGGCAACATTGGAATGGCTGAAGGAGTAAGCATGTGTTGCACTAAACAGCCTCATTTGTAGTTGAGCGGGACAAACACTCACTAGTACAGAAAGACACATCGGCAACGGGCCAAAAAACCCATCGGCAACGGAGAAAGGGTCCGTTTCCCCGCCCCTGTCACTGATGTGAAGGACTTCATCGGAAACAGAGGACAAGAACCGTCACCGATGAGGCATGATTTTGCCTACGGATGCAAACCAGTCTCCGTTGCCGATGTCGCGGGACATCAGAAACGGAGATTCTGTTTTACTAGTTTGCATTGAGGTTTCTGCATAAGCCTACAACAGCAATACAGTTGCCAATTGACATTCAAAATATCACAGCAGAAGCACAAAGTTGCTGCCAAAACCGTTCATAATGTATATAACAATTGTCACCATTACATAGCATCAAAAGATGAGTTACACATGCCTCGCTAATCCTATCATTCTCATGCCTCCCTAAACTCCAGCCAAAGGCTCGAGTAGCGGTTTCATGTTCTCCAAATCACATCTGTAGCCAAATTGCTACACACATCCACAAAATAGCTGGATAAACTGAAAAAACAGAAACCACACCAAGCCAAACTGCCAAATTCTTCGTATTGAGGCTTGCTCCATCTTGGACGGTGTCGCCGAAATATAATAACGTCACCGCTGTGACATTTCGGCCACACTGTCCAAGACACTCTTAATTAAAAAAGTGTTTTGAACAGTGCAGCGAAACGTCACAATAGCGACAGTTCACGGATATGATCCCACTTTATATGTAGCACATTTAAAGCTTGTGGATCAGTCTTGTGTTTCTGGATAAAAATACATGAACGGATAGTTAGAGAAGAGCCAAAATATGATGCTACATGACATAAATATAATTTAATGTGAAAACAGTTTACACCTTAAGCGCATATATCTGTGTGCTTGCAGTCTGATCCAACGATTTGGAGGCAAAACTTTAAGGCGATGTTTCCTTCAAGAGCCTCACCATTTTTTATGCAGTGTCACCAAAATATACTGTTACTTCATACACTACCTACACAAAACAATAACGAGGATTAACACATTAACAAAGTTGTGACTGGATTTATTCTCATCATCGGTAGTACTACAAAAAGTTGAAATTAATTCACCCTACTAGTGCAAGATACTTGACAAGTTTTCTATATACTAGACAAGTTCTATATACTAGACAAGTTTTCTATGCTAGACTAGAAAACTAGACTTTAAAAGAGTGCAAGATACTAGACAAGTTTTCTATATACTAGACAAGCAGATCCGCGTCATACTCGGGGAAGATGCGCGGCAATAGACCAGCAGATCCGCGTCGGCGACATACTCGGGGAAGGTGTGCGGCGGCTCGCCGACGCGCCGCTAGGGGAAGATGCGCGGCGGCGATGCCGGCCCGACGCTGGGGGAAGATGGGCGGCGGCTCACCGACTCGCCGCTGGGGGAAGATGCGCAGCGGCGATGCCGGCCCGACGCTGGGAGAAGATGCGCGGCTCAGATCTGCGAGATAAGGGTTAGGTCTGGTGCTGCTTGGAGCCGCCGCCACACTGTGACTGTGGAGTGAGAGTGATCTGCGAGAGCGTTAGGGTTGCCGTAGTGGCACATTTGTAGCACAAAGTAGAACATTGCAAACGGAGGCGATAAACAACCGTTTCCTTTATTTCTTCACTGACACACTGGACCTACTTACAAAGGATAGATACAGTAGAATTGAACTAAATATCTACTCTACTTTGTTCTGCTTACGCCCTGCCTCCGCGCCATTGTCATCCGCGGCGCGGCGTCGCTTCTTGCCGGTTGCCTTCTCCTCAGGCGCGTGCTCCTCCTCCTCCGGCTCGTGCTCCCCCTTCTCCGGCCATGTGTCCTTCTCCGGCGAATCCTTCTCTCGCGCCTCCTTCTCCGGAGCGTGCTCCTCCTTCTCCGGCGCGTCCTTCTCCGACGCCTCCTCCTCCGGCGACTGCTCCGACGCCTCCTCCTCCGGCGCCTCCTCCGATGCCGCCTCCTCCTCCTCCTCCGACTCGTCGTCATCGGCGTCGTATTCTTCTTCGCTAGAATACGGCTCTGGCGGGTCCTCTGTCTCCTCTTCCTCTGACTCCTCCTCCTCTTCGGAGTCGTCTTCTCATTCGCGTGAAGACGGCGGGTCCGAGTCGTCGGAGTCGTCTTCTACAAAGCGTGAAGATGGCGGGTCCGAGTCGTCGGGGTCCGAGTCCGGCGGCCCGTCTTGATCCCACCATTGGACTTCACAGCGGTCTTCGCCGCTCGCGTCGTCGCTTGGGACTTCCTCGTTCTGCCACCAGGGTTCATCCATGGCGGTTCCAATCCCTCGTGTGGTAGAAAATGTTGGGGAGAACGAAGGGGAGAATGCGAGAACTGCCTGGCTTCGCGAGGTTCGAGTCACATTTTATTAGCGTCGAGCAGGCGGTTCCAATCCCTCGTGAATTAAGCCGCATTGAACAGGCGCGCTTCCAGTTTGCAATGCAATTTCCCAAGCACATCGCAAACGGATATCCATCAACAACCGTTACCATAGAGATAAATATTGGAAATGGAGGTGAATTTATGACCGTTGCCAATAATACTGGTAACGGAGATCGTAAAATCTCCGTAACCAATGTTGACGGACCAGCCGCGGCCCAGTTCTGCCAAGCCTCGTCTGCGATTCTCTGTCGCCTAACTCGTGCCGTTTCCATAGAAGGGTATCTGATGTGTCGTTCTGTACTAGTGACTTTTGCCGTCATCTAGCATTCATGATATTTACATATTAAATTTCTTTCGACAGGGTGATGGTGACGGTGCTCTAGACAGGCCGTGGCAGAAGAGGAAGGCCTAGGTGAAGCAACTGCATATTACCTTAGCTTTTTTCATGTTCTTGTAGCTAACTAGGAAATCTAAGATTTTATGTGTTGATCAACTCGTTTGTAATCTGGTATTGTTGCCGCATAGAATTTTGTCTAGCAATCTGGTACCGCTGCCACTATAAAAAGAATGGTTTTTTATTATTACTTGAATTACTATAACCATTCTTGACATTGTTGTATAAGATTATCCTCCTTTCGATGGTTTGAAGTTTGCATTTGTGCAAACACATAATGACAGTGACACAGAGCCGGAGATGGGCTCCCCCCTTGTAGAAGATGAAGAATCAGAATGTTATTGAGATGTTTTATACTGCAACAAAACAAATGATCGGCAAATTCACATATCCCTTTGAAATTCTTGTCTCCTCCACTATTTCAAACCACAATAGTTTAGCCAACTTTAGAATAAAATAATTTAAAACACCCACAAAATAAAATTTGAAAGACTCCTTTCCATGATCCTTTAGATGGTTTAAAGTTTGCACTTGTGCAAACACAAATGCGGAAGTTCAGTTTTTGGCCTAAAACTTCTGTTTGGTCTAAAACAAACCATGAATTGCCGAAAAAAACATATATCCCATCAAACACAAGAAAAAATGCTTATTTGCACAACATGTGACACAAAAAAAGGTAGACCTATATCCAAACAAAAACTGAATTTGGATCGATCGGTTCCACCTAGTCATATCCCCCACCACGAACTGAATCTGAATCTGAATCGTCAACTGGATAATCGGTCACATCACCCACTCTTACTCGTTGACCTTTGAGCTCATTTGACCCGTCCACACCCACCAGCTCGTTCACACCTCCCCTCACTACGGGAAATCCACAAAACGCCGACGGCCAGAACATACGCCGACGGCCAAATGTCGGGGCCGTCGGCGTAGAACCCGACCAGGCCAAACAAGACCTTTTTTTGTTTTTTTAGATACGCCGACGGCATTGCCGTCGGCCTATAGATTTTGGCCGTCGGCGTAGAGTTTGGCCGTCGGCGTATACTTTTTAAATTTCCTACATTTGATACGCCGACGGCAGCCGTCGGCGTATACTTTTTCAATTTATTACATTTGATACGCCGACGGCATTGCCGTCGGCGTATACTTTTTTCTATTTTTCCGTTTAATATGAAAAAAAATCATATCTTTAAAACCGTAAATCGGAATTTAACAAATTAAATGTCTAAATCGATTAGAAAAATGAGAGGAATCCAAATATGTCATCCATAAAATCTTTTTCACCGTGCACATGATATTTTGTAACATATGTTTGTTAATTGCTTGATTAAAAAGTCATTTTTTACACTTAAAAAATGGAAAATGATATTTACTAAAATATTTTGGAAATTGTTTTTGGCAACAATGTTTTCCATACCAAGACACCCCTATGTGTCAAGTATGGACAAATTATCACAAACTATGGCATGGGGCTGGCCATAACTTGGTCATTTGACACGAAAGTTATACATGTCTATAGATGATATACCTTTTTGTGAAGCATTTTTTTTGAAATATTTGTCAAAACTCAAGTTTATCATTTTTCCTATCAACTAGTACACATAAAGGGACTCCATGTGAAAGGAATTCATCTTTTGAGTATTTTCTCAATTGTTTTATTTTTGTGAAAAAGCTGTCAAAATTATCGTCGTGTCTATTCATTGAAAGGGGTCACATTTTTTAAAAAATATCGATGTTTCTGTGATAAAGTCACTACTTTTGTACCTAGAAAGTATTTTTGTAAGAACATTAGACCAAAGTATCACACACTTGTAGTTCAATTTCAGTTACTTCTAGAAAATCAACATAAAGTCATTTAAATAGGAATAACTAGGTTAAAATCGATATTAAATAAAATAAAAAATAATTCTTCCATATTAAATGTAAAAAGGAAATAAAATAAAAAATAATTTTATTTTTTCTTTTATTAAAAATATATAATATTCTACAATCATTGTTACTTATTGAAATGAATTTTCTAAATTTAAACAATGAAAAAGTGTAACATCATAAATCAGGGGTTAACATGATTGATATGATATAAGTATCAGTAAGTTCTCATTTCTCATTTGGAAGTTAACAATGAAGGAACATAAAGGTTAAGCGTGCTTGGAGTGGAGCAATGTGAGGATGGGTGACCGAACGGGAACTTTGACCAGCGTAAGTACTTTGACCTATGATTAAATGGGTAATTAGAGACTTAGTATGTAGCTGAGTTAGAAATTTCGAAATAGAAAAAAAAAATTAAAAAGTTTAAAAAAAGTTCAATTTTTCAAAAAAAAACAAAAAATTTAAATTTTTGGCATCCATACGCCGACGGCAATCCGACGGCTTTTCAGACGCCGACGGCAGAGGAGCTACGCCGACGGGCTGCTACGCCGACCACCATACGCCGACGGCCGCCGTCGGCATAGGCATACGCCGACGGCAAGCGTGCCTACGCCGACGGCGGCCGGCCGTCGGCGTTTCGTGGCGTTCCCGTAGTGCCTGCTAATGTGAAACAATATCAGGCTCAGTGTCATTGTCGTCCTAGTCGGTGACATCCCGTCCTCGACATGCTCGTCGAAGTAATCCTATAGTCGATTCAAAATGGCATGCTCCTTCCTTGAAGTTGAAAGGCGCGGCTAGCTGGTCTGTTTTGAGAGGCGACACATTGGGGCGGTCGGACGCAATCCACATGCACTAGCCCATGGAGAAGGGGCATTTGGAGTCGCCAGTGGAAGTTTGACAGCCCGGCCAGAGTCCACCATTTCCTGTGGTGGCTGGGGCATGATAGCTTGTGGGTGCACCGTAATATTGAGCGTAATTAAGCTGGTTGAGTTGGACTCCTGATGCCCCATATGCAAGACCTTGTTTGCGGATGGGGCCCAGCTGTTTGTACGGTGTCCGGAGCTTAAGAAAATGTAGCGTTCCCTTCTCCCTGACGGTTTGCGCCATACGTTGATGGAACGTGCGTCTAGCCTTGACTTGCTTCATGAAGTGCTCTGCCTACGATATGAGGAGAAGATGATAGTTATTGTTACCATGTGATGCTGGTGGACTAAGAAACAAAGCCAACAATGGGGAATGAAGGCTGTCGGTATTAGAACTTCAAATTGTTGTTCGTAGACATACGTACGGGTGAATGGTTTGAATTCTTTCAAAATAGACCACTAGGAACCCCTCACCCGTGCAGCGCGGAACCGGATCCTCTAACGTTGAGAAGGAAAGTCAGCGAAAAATGTGAAGGAAAGTCAGGGTACTTAGCATAAGTTTGTGTATTATGTGCCATATTTAATTACTATAGATAATTAGTGTAGTATAGATCACAGTGCAGCGCTGGAAACTTCCCCAGCGGGACTAGATTGTAGTTAATATTGATGGAGTTTTTCACCAGAATTTTAGTAGGGGCGGATGGGGATGCATAGCCCGATAACCTCCCTAGTGTTGTAAACAAGGCTATGTTGGACGATTCCGCGGAGCCAAATTAATGGAATGAATGTGTTTCATTTTTGTGAAAAAAGATAAACTTCATTAAGAGTTCAAGACATAAAGTGTGATTTCTTCATCGTGAAAATCTCGACTCCACCACTACACAAAACCACAATCGTTTGGCCAACTTTTTTTTAATGTTAGAAGGATCACTGCTAGATTCACTGAACAGATAAAAGGTTGGTCCAGTTTATGAGGGAAACCGGACTCAAAAACCATACAACTGATGTTAATCGGCTTACAATGCACAACCTACACACATAACAAGGTCACGCCTTGCCAAACCCCTGCCAGTGATGGTGAAAGGTCGGGACACCGAGCCACAAGACTGCGTCACTACCGAAGCAAG
Organism: Poa pratensis; assembly: GCA_947311845.1. Lineage (NCBI taxonomy): Eukaryota > Viridiplantae > Streptophyta > Magnoliopsida > Poales > Poaceae > Poa > Poa pratensis. The sequence continues at coordinate 68,816,911 of CAMZMU010000049.1, read as the reverse complement.
ACAACTCCGAAGCACAACCCAAACTCCAGGAAAGCACGTGTCAACGTACAGCCCACCCTTGATGCCTAGAAGAAGTAGTGGCAAGTGGACCGCAGGATCCGACTGGTCCTGAGGAGAGCGTCGGCGAAGAGATGTCGCTTCAGAGTACATTGCACCCTAGAGGCCCACGCTCCGAGTGGTGGCCAACCCTAGCTCCAAGCGTTGTCGTAGGATTCCTCGAGCAACCCAGACAGTGCCTCCAAGAAGGTAACGTCGTCGTAGCGCGGCCACTGCCTAAACCAGCAAGCTGGGTCTGGGGTTTCCCCCGTTGCACAGGAGGGGTATGATGAGAAAGGGCTTAGACGAGGCCTTCAACAAGGTGACGACGCCCGCAAGCGTCACTGTCGTCCGCTGTCAAACAGCACGGGATTTCTCCCAGTCCAACTTCATTCCCATTGTCCACACGCAGGCAAAAGAGAGCAAATAGCGGACACACCATAGAGGAGAGGCCATCCCATGTCGTCGGCGAGGGGGCAGTGGCCACCTCATGCATCACCCATGTTGGTCGGGCGCGCTGCCATACCATCTTCCGCTTCCCAGCATCGGACGGGAGGATGCAACGCCCCTCGATGGCGCCATTCGTCTCCCGCTGGCCTCCAAACACCACCCACCGTCACCTGCCACAGCCACGCGATGCCGACCTCCACACAGGAGGATGCAACGCCCATCGATGGCGCCATTCATCTCCTGACCGTCCTCCACCACCTCGAACCTCGCTCCCGCGAGCCAGCAGCACCATGGCCTTGCCCTGCCGAGCAGCGGCAGAGCCAACTACGCCTAGGCCGAGCGGGCCCGTTGGGCCCAGATCGAGCATAAATGGGCCCAGGTGCCTCCGCGCTCTCGCCCAGCTCCAGGGCGTGCCGCTGTCGCCGGACACGCCGCCGGCTCGCCCTGCTCGTCCGCGCTCGGAGCCCCCTCGCTCCTCCTGCGGGGCACCTCCGCGGCCGAGCCGGCGTCGCTCCTCCCGCTCGCAGGAAAGGTCGCTGCGGTGCGCCCACGTTGCCTCCCGCCTTTGGCGAGTCGGGCGCCGCCACCGCCGCCGGCGTCGGCGACGGCGACGGCAAGGGGAGCACGAGATTGGGTCTGTGTGGGCTAGGGCTTGGGGGGGCCTCCGGAGCTGCTCGAGCGGAGCGACCTGGGAGGCAGAGAGGGAGGAGGCGAGAATGGAAGGGGAGGTAGGCAGCGGAGCGGGGGTGGGAACCCTAGTTTCGCGAGAGAGACGTTTGGCCAACTTTAGAAGAAGGGCATTCTGCGTTTTCGGAAACGGCCACCGAATAAAAGGGGATGCTCGGCTGCGGAAGGATGTAAATTTAAACAAAAACGGGGAAAAGACAAAATTTTAGGGGTGGGGTATTGCGGTAATTTCAGCTGGCTCTCTCCAGCGTGGCCAGCCTGCAGTGGGTGTCCTTCCATACATATACACACACTGCCACAAAGAGAACTCAGACTCAAGAGTCCTCCTTCTGCTCTACCATCTCTGCCGCATCGCAGCTCCTCCTCCTCCGGCCGTTACCCCACCCCCGCCGCCACTGCCGTGGCCATGCTATCGCGGTATAACAACTCGCTCTGGATGCAGGAAGAGGGCGGCCAAGGACAGGGCCTCGGCCACGAGCAGCCGGCGGCGATGGGGATGATGCCGACGATGGGGCAGGCGGCTGGGCCCCACCCCAACCAGCACCTCCTTGCTATGGCCTCGGGGGGAGGCGGAGATTTCCGCTCCCCTGCGATGCTTGATGAGGACTGGTATTTCGACGCCAACGCCAACGTGGGCGGCGAGGCCGCCGCGCACGGGTCGATGGCCATGGTGACGGCCGCTATGGGAGCACCGGGATCCTCTTCTGGGTACGGAGCCGGTTCGCTGATTTTCCCGGTCCTAAACCTGGGAGGCACCGGACCTTTTGACGTTTCTGGGTTCGACCTCGGCAGCTCCGGCAATGTCGGCGGAGATTTCACGGCGTTTCTTGGCGCCGGGAACGCTTCCAACACCGCGCCGGTTTCCCTGCTGCCTCATGGGAACACAGGGTTCCTCGGCTCCTTCGGTGGCTTCGGCACCGCGCCGCCACAACTAACGGAGTTCGTTGGCCTCACTGGTTTCGACTTGTTCGACACCGGCGCCGGGGACGGGAGCGGCTCCTCCTCGGAGGCTCCTGCTGCTCCGGCGTCCTTTACCGCTCCCTTCTCCGGGCGGGGGAACGCGGCTGTGCTGCAGCCGCTGGACACCTTCCCGCCGCTGGGCGCGCAGCCGACGCTCTTCCAGAAGCGCGCTCTCCGGCGTAATGCCGGCGAAGAGGACGGCGACAAGAAGCGTAAGGCGGTGGCGGCTGTGAGCGCTTTGTCCGCTGGGTGTGACACGGTACTCGACGACGTCGATGAGGACGTCCTGAGCATTGAAGCGTCCGGGATGAATTACGACTCGGAGCCGGAGGACGGGAGGGGTGTCGAGGAGAGCGTCAGGAAGGAATCGAACGCCAACAGCACGGTGACCGGTGGCGGCGTCGCAACGGAAGGTAAGGGGAAGAAGAAGGGAATACCGGCCAAGAACCTCATGGCGGAGCGCCGTCGTCGGAAGAAGCTCAATGACCGGCTTTATATGCTCCGGTCTGTCGTGCCCAAGATCAGCAAGGTGAGAAATTCTTCCTCTGCATTGTATCAGAGTTTCCCAAGTACATATACAATTTAACAGTAATTCAGTAGTAGTTCCTGCTTGTATTTGGGTAGTAGATTTAGGCAATTTTGAAACATCCATACTTGGGATTGATTTGACTACACTATATCACCAAATCTTGATGAATTGTGTGTACTTTGCTTGTCTTGGAGGTCGTGGAAAGATGAGAATCTGGAGTTAGCATCGAGCATGGCTACCCAATGTTAAATATATGTTCGTATATGTTTGTTTCAGTGTTTTTGGACTTGTGAGCTTGAGTATAGGTTCCGTAGTACCCTTTTTAGTCGATTCGTGCATCTCATATGCAGTTGTATGTTTAAATTGTGTGGATCAACAAAGGCTTTGAATGGTTTGTGTGTCATCCACAGAACTGTAGCTCCTAGTCTATTGTTGGCCATAGACACTACTTAGAGGACCAGATCTTCAGTTTGACTTCCATTCATGTTATCTCTAGAGGACTAGTTCTTCTTTACTTGGCATGACCCTAATTCCACCATTTTAAGAAGCCTATCGTATTTTTAATTCCAGGAGAAATTAAAATAACATAATTTTCATCAATAGCTGCTCCTAGGTATATTAAGTTCTATTTATCGGAGGAATTAAATCAGGGTACTTTTTTTTACTGGTTATTGCTAGGTATGTGAATTCCTATTTTCTGGAGGGATTGATTAGCTATTAGTTTTTGCCAGATATATGGATTGCTAATTCTCGGATGTATTAAATCAGCATACTAGTAAATGCAATCGCCGTGCTTGAGTTGTAGAACAAGCAAATCACTGCCTATCGTATTCTCTCTGTCTGCTGCCTCTTGTTCAGTTTCCACTCAATTAGTATCATAGTTGTAGACAAAAAATTGTAAAAATGGTGGATGAACGGTTCTTAAAAATGCCAACCACCGTAAAACTTGTAAAAAAGTAATGCCTTATATCAATGTTTTCCTTATGTGCAAGTATTCATGTAGAGACAGTAGAGTTGTGGTCTTGTGGACGCTAGCCAGTTTCAGGAAAAAAATTATCATCATACATTTTAGCATTGTGTTAATTGTTGGCAAACTCCTTGGTCTGGCTAGTTTTGTGATTTAGTATCTACAGTTCCAATTCCATATGGATAATTTAACTTTTTTATAATTCGCAAAATTTAATTTTATGGTGATTTCTTGTTGTACGAGTCAAATACGATTGCTGTCAATGAGTTGTACTACCGACAAATTTCTGCCAGATATACTGCTGTTTCTGCTGCATATTTCAGGTTCTAGTCCATTGCGAGAGGTCTAGACAGATTGCAAAAAACAAACTTTTAAATCGTGATTACTGTAGTACCTTTGTGCTGTCATAAAAAGAAAAGGAAACTACCGGAGGCTATTGTACATTATGGGGCAGTGGAAAGACGTTGATTACATTAATTTATAATAATTGTATAAAAGATATCCCCTATATATCTCTCCCGGTGTATAGTTTCAAAAAGGAAAATCTCTTAACTTGCATGGTGTGCCGTTTATTTTGGTTGTTTCTATATTGAATATTTAGCTTTAGTATTTTCTTAAAAAAAATCGAAATGGGGAAGCCCCGGCCTCTGCATCGATAAGATGCATACGGCTTTTTATTAATTAGTACTCCCTCCGTCCAAAAATAAGTATCTTAAGTTTGACAAAAAATTGATGTATCTATACATGAAACATGTCTAGATACCTCCACTTTTGGGCAAACTTGAGACACTTATTTTTGGATGGAGGGAGTATTTTTTAATAGACCTCGCATTGAGTAAAATTGGTACTTCTCTCACTATGTGTGCACAATTAACCAATTGTCCTTTATATCATGTCTAGCTAATGAACTGATATGTATGGTTGCCATTGCTAGATGGACAGGGCTTCTATTCTTGGTGATGCAATCGAGTACCTGAGGGAGCTACTGCAAAAGATCAATGATCTTCAGAATGAGCTGGAGCCATCTCCCTCCACATCCTCACTGCCCCCAACACCTACAAGCTTCCACCCTCTGACTCCAACATTACCCACATTGCCATCGCGCGTGAAGGAAGAGCTTTGCCCGAGTGCACTGCCAAGCCCTAATGGTCAGCAACCAAGTGTAAGTACCTCTGAATTTCCTTCAAGCAGTATGTTTCTTCAGATGAGCTAAACCAGCTGCATATCGTAGAAATTTGTGCCACTTGACATTATGTGACAATTCTCTTTGCTAATGTTTAACTAGCAGTAGACACAAGTCAGCTAAAAGTTTAACGGAATGATGTGTGCATTAGTTTGCGTACCTGATGGACTAGCTTGTGTGTTCTTTTTTGTGTGCAAAAGGTTGAGGTTAGGCTTCGGGAAGGTCGGGTCGTCAACATCCACATGCTGTGCGCTCGCAGGCCTGGTCTTCCGCTTTCTGCCATGAAGGCGATCGAAGCCCTTGGTCTGGACGTGCAGCAAGCTGTTATCAGTTGCTTCAATGGCTTTGCCTTGGATGTCTTCAAGGCTGAGGTATGACAAGACACGTTTTCTGAAAGTATGAAAAGAAATACTTTGTGCCGATAAGGCACTCAACTGTAACTGACGACAGCTTTGTTTTTCACATCAGCAATGCAAGGATGGCCCTGGTCTTCAGCCTGAGGAAATCAAGGCAGTTCTATTGCAATCTGCCGGGTACCATCCCGTGATCTAGAACAGGAGAGCCCAAACAACTACAAAGGACACTGTAGCTAAGGAAATAGACGCAACTTCATCATTCAGTAACCTGCTCAGGGTTTTCCTGAAGCAATTTATCTGCCAGTCTTTGCTTTAGAGTCTAAAACAATGTCATTAATCTGTTATTAGTACCTAACATTGTGTTAAAAGCGTATGCTTGTTGTTACCTTAGTACTTCTCGGTACATGCATGGTTTCGTCCTGTGTAATAAGTGTGAACAAGAACTGCGTCGTAAAACATTATCCAGTGATATGTCTTTTTGATTGCTTACATAATATGTGCCATCTGTGTGGTTGCTGTGGGCTTCAATTTGGTTTTGTACTGAAGCCAAAAGATTTTGTTACTGAATCGTACTACTAACCAGTAACAGACTGGGAGTGGTTCAGGCCGGTAGTTATTGGAAGCAGAGACAGGGAGGCAAAGTGGTCCTTATACTGGACCCAACATCAACGTCTTCACTGCAGCCTGTCACTAGCAGCGCTGGATTTGGCTGGTTTTCCAAAAAAAAATGATAAAGGGATTTTATTACTTAAAAGTTTTAAGCATTACACCCGGGCTCTGCAAAGTTAGGATGCACACAGCCATAAGTTCACCAGTACCCAAGACGGAAATAAAAAAGACGTACTACATATCATAATGAGAAATTATAAAGACGCCTAAGATGGTGGTAGGTCGATCCGGAGACTATGTGGCCATCCATGCTGGGAGAATAACTTCCTCGCCGCAGCCTCCAAACGCAACGCCACCTCCAAAAACAAGACTCAGTGCTCCACACGCTGCAGGGCCGACCATGCTCGTAATGTTGTTGTGCACCGATAGATAACCTGCGTAACAGAAGCATTTTTATCGTTAAAAACCTTGTCATTTCTACATAGACAGAGCGACCAAATAACGACAATCGCTCCCACCCTGCTAAAGAGTTTAAACCTAGGATCCACACCGTTTAGCCAATTGCCAAAAATGTTTGCACCGCTACGCGGGAGATATAAGGTAGAACCTATCTAGATGGCTGACCATATAGACCTAGCAAACTCACACTGGAAGAATAAGTGTGTAATAGTCTCGTCATGCTGATAGAAGACACACTTTTTTACTTCCGTGCCAATTGCGTTTGGCAAGGTTATCTTTTGTAAGAATTACTCCTTGACGATGATACTACGCAAACACCTTAGTTTTTAGCGGGATCTTCATCTTCCAAATTTTGTTATTATTCTTAATATCGACTGGTACTTCGGGTAGGATTAAAGCTCTATACATAGAATCAACCGAGAATTTATCATTCTTCGTAAGATTTCAATGAAATTTATCTGGACCTTCCGTCAATTGGATGGAATCCAAACGGATAAGCAAGTCATTCCAGGATGCTTGTCTTGTCTCAAATAAACTTCTTCTGAACGATACATTTGGTGGCGAGGTATCCAACACCTTAGCAATCGTGTCGCTTTTGTTTCGCAAAATATTATACAGAACCGGATATTGTTCTCGGAGAGTGGATTGGCCTAGCCATTTATCCTCCCAGAATAGATTCCGATCCATCCCTAATTGAGAAAGATCCTTGTGGGAAAAGAACTTCTTCGTAGCCATAAGGCCCGCCCAGAAGTGTGAATCGCCAGGTTTCCAAAGAACCTGAGATACAGCTTGAGAGCCCACATACTTCCTTCTAAGGAGGCTTTGCCAAACTCCATCTTCAGAAAGAAGCTTGAAGAGCCATTTGCCCAGTAAGGCTCTGTTCTTGACCTCAAGATCATGAACTCCGAGCCCTCCTTGGTCTTTAGGGCAGCAAACCAACTCCACTTAGTCAGCCGATATTTTTTCTTCTCACTATCCCCTTGCCAAAAGAATCCAGACCGGAAATAATCCAATCGTTTTAAGACTCCTTTGGGCAGTTGGAAGAATGAAATTATATACAGTACCATGTTCGTTAGTACAGAGTTTATGAGAACCAATCTTCCCCCCAGTGATAAGAGTTTGCCTTTCCAGCTATTTAAACGTAATTGAAGTCTCTCCTCCACCTTTTTCCATTCAGCATTTGTGAGTCTCCGATAATGGATCGGAATACCCAAATAGTTGATAGGAAATTGACCTTGCGTACAGCCGAAAAGTTCAGCATACAAGGCGGCGTTTTCTTGAGCCTCACCAAAACAAAACAATTCACTTTTATGGAAATTTATCTTAAAACCTGATAGTTGCTCGAAGGCTGACAGAATCAACTTTAGGTTCCGAGCTTTTTCGATGTCATGTTCCATAAAAAGAATTGTATCGTCGGCATATTGAAGAATCGATAAACCACCATCGACTAGATGTGGAATCACTCCTTCAATTTGGCCCTCAGACTTAGCGCGTTCGATTAAGATAGCCAACATATCAGCCACTATTGTCGGACCAGTGGAAACCAGGGTACCACGGCCTGTACGCCGTTGGCCCAGAAGTCCATGCATGAAGAAACAAGACAAGTCAACAGTCAACAGAGCATGGCCCACCTTGCCAGGCTCCTCCAAGCCTCGCGCGACCGACGCTAGAAACCTCGGGAGGACGCTTCACCAAACGGCCAAGGAAGGGCCTCGCGAGTCCACCCTCGCGGAGAAGAGCCGTGCCATCAAGCCTCACGCGGTACAAGACGAAGACTTGGCGTACCCGTGACCCCGCGCCAGGGGGCATGTGCGACTGCATCTTCCCCAGAGTGACGCTCGCGCCAGCAGAGCGTGTCGGCCAAAGCTTTCCACTTTGGTGATTAAAGGGTGCCGACCATCCACGGCAAGCAAAGCGGAGCCCAAGACTTCCCTCTTAGGTGCAAGACGGCTGGACCGACGCTACGCGCCACCGCGAGCGTCATTGACAAGACCTTATGACTGCGCCATGGACGGTGGCTTTATCTGAGCTAGGGCAGTACGCCAGTACCCCCTCTTGGTGCTATGTGGCAACCCTTCCCGCCTAAACATTTGGGAAGAGGACCGGAGCACTATAAATAGGGCCTCGCTGCGGCCGTAGAGGGGATCCAATCATCTTCTACCTCGCGACAAACACCAACACTTGTACTGTAATCGCTCCGAGCAGTGCAATCCATCTCAAGCAGGAAGTAGGGTTTTACACCTCCATGGTGGCCTGAACCTGGGTAACTGCTGTGTCTCCTTGCTGCGTGTGTGTCTTCTTCGCCGAGGTCACCGAGAACTTCATTGAGAGTGTGTTTCAGTCCCATGTGTTCGAACGACACTACACTTGAGTTTCCTTCGGGAGTAATCCTCGACATTTGGCGCGCCAGGTAGGGGACTGAGGCGTTCTCTTCGTTTTTCCTCACCGCCATGGTCGACACCCGCCGCAGGGCGGCCAGCCGGGTCGTCTCTGAGCCCGCCGTCAACAACCCATGCTAGCGCAGCTCCCGCTGCCTCTGAGGAAGAAGCGGAGCACGGGTCGGAGGAGGTGGAAGCTTCTTCTCTCCACCCTTCCAGGCAGAACACGCCTCTGCCGTCCGACGGCCATACCGCATCTGCCTCCACCCGGGCTCCGCTGACGCCGGGGGCTGCGCTGCTCATGGTGCAGGAACTCCTGCGCTACCGGTCCACTGAGGACGGCCACGACGTGTGGCTCCAGCGAGTCACCGAGCTCGTCAACACCGCGAAAGTCGCCCCGGCGCCGTCGCACTCCATAGTGCCACCAGCGTCGCAGGGAAGAGTGGCGCATGGCGCCCCTCCTCCTCCTCCTCCTCCACCTCCTCCGCCTCCGGCGGGAGGAGCTCGCGGGCCATACCAGGACGCCCACGCCTCGGACAGGGCCCCGTCCCACGGTGCATCCTCCCCGCACCTCGGCGGCGCCAGCTAACAAATCATCACAAGAACTCCAGAGGATGCCCGCGTGAACCTCGAACGCTAGCGCGAGCAACAGGACCGCACGGTCCGCGACCTCGCCGCAGCCGGTGACCCAAACCACGCAGTCCTCGCCGGTGGTCGCACCACGTACAGCAAGGGTTGCCTCGCCCTCTTACGGGAGCTACATCGGGTGGTCTGGCCTACCAAGTTCCACCCGTAGCTGCCTCCCCGCTACGACGGCACGCTCAACCCTGTGGAGTTCCTGCAGCTCAACACCGTGGGAATCCAAGCCGCGGGCGGCGACGACCGGGTCATGGCCAACTGGTTCCCCATGGCTCTCAAGGATGCTGCCCGCTCGTGGCTCATGAACCTCCCCGAGGCTTCCATCAGGTCCTGGGGAGCTGTGCGAACAGTTCGTCGCCAACTTCAAGGGGACGTTCGAGTGCCCTCTCTCTCTCAACGACCTCCGCGCAGTGAAGCAGCGCAAGGGCGAGACGCTACGCAAGTACATCCAGCGCTTCAGCCAAGTCCGCAACAGGATCCCACGCATTAACGACGCCTCCGTCATCGGGGCATTCTTCGCCGGTGTCACGGACACCAGGATGCTTGAGAAGGCCGACTCCCTCACCTCCGTGGTGCTGCTCTTCCATCTGGCCGACAAATGTGCTAAGGCGGAGGAAGGCCGCTTGTTCGCCCACAACTGCCCCGAGCTAGAGGACTCCAACGCGGCGAAGGTCAAGAGCAAAGGCAGGGAACCCGTGAAGTGAAAGGCACCACCGTCCTTGCAGCGGAGCCGGAGCCCGAGCACGGGCAGAAGCTCAAGCGCGGTGGGGAAAAAGACAGCAAGAAAGGCGGCAAGTACTGTGATTTCCACAAGCTGAGCACCCACAACACTGAGGACTGCTTCGAGCTCGAGAAGATTCACAACAATAGCCAGAACTGTCGCGGCGATGGACGAGGAGGCAACCGCAACAATGGGCGCTGGCCGGACCACGGCAACAACTACAACGAGCAGGGCCAGTACCCTTAGCAGGGCCACTATCCTCAGCAGGGTCCATACCCTCAGCAGGGCCAGTACCCACCGCCAGGCCAATACCCTCAGCAGGGACAGTACCCTCAGCAAGGTTAGTATCCTCCCCAGGGCCAGTATCCTTAGCAGGCCAATCATCAGCCCAACCAGCAGGCCAACGCTGCCCAGCCACAGCTAGAAGAGAACAACAACCTCCCCGACGAGTACGCAGGGGGCTACCAGGAGCCCCACCGGATTGCTGCATGCATCCTCGGCGGAGCGCAAGCGCCCATCTCCAACCGCCACTTCAAGGAGCTCACCCGAGAAGTCAGCGCTGCCCTCCCAAAGGTCGGCGCCGGCAAGCCCCTTAAGTGGTCACAGTACAAGATCTCCTTCGACTCCAGCGACCACCCCAAGAACACGGCAGCTGTGGGCACCATCCCGCTGGTGTGCACCCCCACCATCAGCAACATCGCTGTCACCAAGACACTCATCGATGGGGGAGTGGGCCTGAACGTGCTCTCCATGGACACCTTCGACCTGCTCCAGGTGCCATACGAGCGCCTCATGCCAACCAGACCCTTCTCAGGGGTGACGGAAGGCACCACTATGCCCCTCGGGCAGGTGCGCTTACCCGTCACGTTCGGCACCCAAGACAACTACCGCACCGAGCTGATCGACTTCGACGTCGCCCACATTAACCTGCCATACAATGCCATCCTGGGCTACCCAGCGCTGGCCAAGTTCATGGCGGTCACGCGCCACGCCTACAACATCGTCATGATACCAGGCTGCAGCAACACCATCACCATCCGCTGCGATGAGAAGGATTATGTGCGCACTGTCGTGGACGTCTACAAGGTCGCGGCTGCCACCTACCCCGTCGATGAGGATACCCTCGACTACATAGCGCCCTCCAAGAAGAAGCAGTTCACCTCCCTGGAAAAGGCTGCGGCAAAGAAGGCAGCGGCCCAGCGCCCTGCCGAGGCATACCCAGCCAAGTCCTACGCTGCCAAAGCACTACCCGCCAAGGCCCGCCCCAAGGCTCCGCCCGCCACGAGGGCTCCCGCCAAAGCCCCTGGTTCCAGAGCCACTGGTCACGCCGGTACACAAGAAGACGGCCTCCTCCTCCAAGGGGCCGACTGTCGCCAAAAGGTTGAGCCTGGCCGCCAGCGGCTCGGGGGTTACCCCCGCAAGTGGCAAAGCCCAGCCTCCCCAGTAGGAGGACTGGCGCGGCACTGTCCACCGGGCGGCGATACGCTCGTCGTCGCGCCTATTTTGTGTCTTCCAGCTAAGACATTCTCCATCGACACCTTTCCCAGTGTTCATCCTGGGCTGAAGAAGACTCCAACACACCCTGCGTGTGACCCCGTGATCGCACGGCGGCTATTTATTTCTTGAGGGTGCCACGCAGCCACTACAGCCTCAATGAGAATCCCCTTCACGAGGATCTCCCTTCCCACAGCGGCACGTTTTGTAATGAACTTATTCATACAACAAAAACAAAGCGCTTCGCGCTGAACATACCCTTGTATGTCCTTACCTCTCGGTAAGCAAAACTTTTGGTGCACGCTAATTTCTCCCCTGAGCGTTACACGAGCGGGGGCTGGAGCACGGTGTCTGTGCTCAGGTCAGTCCCAGCAGCCCCGAAAAACCAAGTAAACCATGTGTGGATTCGGGGGGACGCCCTCGTACACGCCACCTCCCAAGGTCCTTGGTGCTAAACTTCCTCGTGCAACACTAGGTGTGAACCTGCAAGCGTGCACCGTCACAACTCTTGTTGTCTTTGCTTCTGTCGTAGAACAGGACGTAGACGCAGGGCAGAACCCCAAGTAGACAGGAGCTCACGAAGCACAGCCCGGCGCCCGCCCTAAGCCTCGAGAGGCTCCGCGAGCCGAAATCGCTCCTCAGGGTCTTCACCCCGCAAAAGCTAAGTACCCTCTCCAAAAACTTCATAGCTCTATCTCCGGAACTCCATGGTTTGTTTGAACGTCTAAAGGAAACTCCTGAGCGCCAAACCTCAAGAGTCCTTACCACCTCGCGAGACCGCATCAGTGTGCTTGGGGGCTGGACACAGACGACGTAGAACACACCAAAATGGATAAAGCGGCGCAAGGCCTCCCCGATACAAGAGGACAAGTCCCCAATACAGCACAAGTCTTATCATTCCTAACTTAAAGACAGGGAATCACGAAAACATTCTCCCTCGGGCGTTTCAGGGAGCTAAGAAGACAAAGAACCACTAGCTGCGGAACCCTCCGCGCTGGCCTCCTCATCCTCGTCAGGCGCCCTCCGGTGGAAGGTGGATATAAGGGCCAACACATGCCCCCGCACCTTCTCCACGACCTCCTCAGACTGATCGCTGGGGCATGCTTCAGCACTTCTCCAAAATTAAAGGAGGGGTCGACACGGGCAAGGTTGCAGAAGACCCGGTTAATGGCCGCGTCGATCAGCTCGCGGCACTCCTCGGACACTACATCATCCATCTTCTGGGCGGATTTCTCTAGCTCTTCGACGAGCCGCGTGAAGAAGTGGACATAGGAGCCGTCACCCTCTGCCCCAGGAAAATTCGGCCTCCCCGCGCCAAGGCGAGAGGCTGCAGAGTGAGCTTGCAAGGCCAGCTCCCGGAACATCCTCCCATGCTCATCCCAGAGCATGCGAGCATGGGCTGCCTCCTCCTGAGCCTCCTCGATCGCCGACTCCAGAGGGTCCACCTGGGCCTGCAGTAAAAACCGCTCCGTCTCAGCAGCATCCCTCGCTTCAATGGCCCCCTCTAGGGAGATGCGAAGGTCGCGATTCTTCCCCTCTAGATCTTCAATACTCCTGGCGAAGGCCCGGTGCTTCTTGGCGAAGTACTTCCCTTGAGCCTTGAGGTCTGAGCTGCACTCGCGCACATACTCCTCGCGGGCAGCCCTGATCTTCTCCTCGGTCCGCTTGTGGGACTTCCTCGCAAATTCCTCCTGCTTCTTCTGAAAGAAGGCCTGAGCCTTCGCCAAGCGCTCCTCGTATGAAGCCTCCCGAGCAGCGATTTCCTCCTGAAGAAGCTCTAGCCGAGCCTGTTCGGCGCCTTGGTCCTGCATGGTCCTATCAGCCTCCCGCTCCCGGACGGAGACATCGCCCTCGCGGAACGAGAGAGCTTCCGCCAAGGTCGTCCTCTCCTCCTGTGCTTCGGCCCAGGCAGTCTCACCAGCGGCCAATGCGTTTTCCCGGGCGGCAAGCGCGGCACCCAGGTCCAGATGTTTCTGGTGCTCCGAGCTAGCGTGTTCCTGGAAAGCTCTCTCGCGCGCGTCAATCGCCGCCACCCTCTCGGCGATGTCTTTCTCCTGGGCCGCCCTTGCCTCCCGGTCAGCAAACGCCCGTGTCGCCTCGAACTGACGCCACGCTTGAGCCAGGCGGTTCTGTTCAGCTACCACCCAGGCCTCCCGAGCCTGAAGCTCCACTTCGAGATCAGAAAGGATATCCTGGTCAACATGCACAGCACTGCCTCGTGGCACAGAGCTGCGGCCGGGCGGTTGCGATACCCGCTCCGAGGAACGAAGACCGGGGGCCTCTTCAGGCTCCCCTCAAGAGGGACCATCGCCGGCTCGTGAGGCCTCCCCAGAATCGGGCACCCTCGGGGCCGCAGTTCGAGGCGCTTCTGGGCTGTTAGGAAGCGCCCAGGGGACCTCAACTCCCTCGGATGACGGACCAGCCGGGGTAACATGAATGCCCGCGGCACGTACACCAGGGACCGCGACAGAGACAGACGGCGCGAGTGAAGGCCTGTCCTCCACGGAAGGGTCCGTCGGCCGCTGATACGTGCATTTTATATCATCATTTATACAACTTATATTATCATATTAGAATGTTATTGGCATTGTTATATCATTGTTTTTACATGTTTTAGATGATTTATGGGACTTTCATACAAAGTCCCTATTTTTGGTATTTAATTTCTGGGAGGCAGAAAGTCTCCTTTTTCTTGTTTTTAATGTTTCAGGAGCTACAGGGACCCAAATTAGAGAAGGAAAATTGCACAGCTGGTTTTTCATCGGGAGAACAGCAGTGGGAAGAAGATCGAAGGGAGGAGAGCCACGAGGCCCAAAAGAGGGGGCCCACACGGCCAGATTCTTTGGCCGCGTGGGGCCCATTATCCGGAGCCTCGGGCACTTCCTCGCTCGGGGCTTTTTAACACGCCTTCGTCTCGCCCGAAAAGTTACGCCCTAATTTTCCCAAGTCCATCCGAGGCCGCGGCGGCGGCGAAACTCCTGATTCCCTCCGAGGGGGGTCAGATCCTGCTGCTCCGGAGCTCCGGAGAAGGGGGAAATCATCGTCATCGTCATCACCTCTCCTCCTTGGTGTGGGAGGAGGCCTCTACATCATCACCATCACCAAGACCAGCACCATCTCCATCATCATCTCCGTGATCCACTCCGTTCCCCTCGTAGTTTGAGAGGTTCTATACCCTAGATACTTGTCTTGTGCTACTATTCATGTTTGTGATTGAGTACTTGTCATTATTTGGAGGTGAAGTTATATTTTCAGATTGTGTTGTACCACTTATGCACTGAATATCATTATGTTTGCACGTTGTGAGTAGTTCCCGTATGTTCCTGAGGGCATAGGATGAATTGGCAATGATTTATATATGACATGTGTTGGTATTTTGTCTAGTGTTTATCTTTTTATGTGATTTTATGATGGTGTTGTGCGAACATCGACTGCACAACACTTCACCTATATGGGCTCATAGGAGGACACCGTAGTGTAATGAATTGAGTGAGACTTGGGGGGACATGTAAATCTGAGACCGAGTCATGAAGTTGCATTATGAGGGTATTAGTATCGGGGACCTTAGAGTGTAATGCTATGGTGGGATTTTATGTCTTAATAATTCTTGTGCAGTCATTTACTTGGCCACATGATCCATCATAAGGGGTTTAGTTTATTTATTTAGCTTTACCTAACAATGGCTCCGTCCAAAGAAGATTAAAACTTGACAAGATATTCAACGTGTTGTTTAATAAATCTCTATGCCTAGCAGTATCCATGCCGCCCTCGGGAACGTTTTCCACATATAAGTTACACATCACTTGAGCTTGTCCTCTTGCCACATAGAGGATTGGGCTTTCTCTCTTTGAGAGCTTTTTACTTGCTATCATTTATATTCAGCATTTTTACTTTCTTGCAACTATACAACCAAAAATCCCAAAAACACTTGCATCTTTCATTGTTTTATTTATCTTTCTTGCTAACCAATACCTTCAGCTCCTCGTGGGTTCGACAACCTTTTCTAATCGAAAGGTACTACAATTGATCTCCTGCACTTGGGAGTCATCAGCCGCTCCCCCCGAGGGACGGGCTCACACCGGGTGGAGGAAGCGACCGCCGGGCAGCGATCAACCCGAGGGGGAGCACCGCCCGTGTCCCCTGTTCCCCCGTTCTCTTCCTCTTCGCCGGGGGTGCTCTGGATAGAGTGGAGAAGGGTCAGCCACCGCGGCGCGGCGAATCGGATTATGAAAATCCCCCCAGGAGCTTCCTCGTCCACGGCGAACCAACGCCCTTTGCGAAACCATGAAGATGACGAAGCTCCGGCGATGTCGTCGCCAAGATCCGCACCGCGTTCCCCGGCATTGCTCAACGATGGAGTGCCGCGAGGTCGATCGACTAGTGTCTCGCAGGCCGCACCCACGGGTCCCGCCTCGCGTGTGTTCTTTCCTCCGGACATTGCAGATTCAGAAAGGACCCAAGTGGTGCGGAGAGCTCGAGAAGGAAGGAGGAGGCGAAGCACTCGAGTGGAGAAACAGTGAAGACGATGGGATGGCCGCGCCACGCGCGGCTAGGGTTTTATGCCAACTCGGGCAGTTACCGAGGCGTCGCGGCCATCGTGGGTGCGCACACACAGAACTTCCACGACACGCGTCATCTCCTGGGCCCGGCATCTTCTTGGGCCCGTGCCTCTTCGCATCCAACGATCGCCAGGAGTGCACGTCACGGGCCCGGGGGCTACTGTCGGACCAGTGGAAACCAGGGTACCACGGCCCGTACGCCGTTGGCCCAGAAGTCCACGCATGAAGAAACAAGACAAGTCAACAGTCAACAGAGCATGGCCCACCTCGCCAGGCTCCTCCAAGCCTCGCGCGACCGAGTCTAGAAACCTCGGGAGGACGCTTCACCAAACGGCCATGGAAGGGCCTCGCGAGGCCACCCTCGCGGAGAAGAGCCGTGACATCAAGCCTCATGTGGTACAAGATGAAGACTTGGCGCACCCGTGACCTCGCGCCAGGGGGCATGTGCGACTGCATCTTCCCCAGAGTGACGCTCGCGCCAGCAGAGCGTGTCGGCCAAAGCTTTCCACTTTGGTGATTAAAGGGTGCCGACCATCCACGGCAAGCAAAGCGGAGCCCAAGACTTCCCTCTTTAGTGCAAGACGGCCGGACCGGCGCTACGCGCCACCGCGGGCGTCATCGACAACTTCACCGACAAGGCCTTACGACTGCGCCATGGACGGTGGCTTTATCTGAGCTAGGGGCAACCCTTCCCACCTAAACATTTGGGAAGAGGACCGGAGCACTATAAATAGGGCCTCGCTGTGGCCGTAGAGGGGATCCAATCATCTTATACCTCGCCACAAACACCAACACTTATAATGTAATCGCTCCGAGCAGTGCAATCCATCTCAAGCAGGAAGTAGGGTTTTACACCTCCATGGTGGCCTGAACCTGGGTAACTGTTGTGTCTCCTTGCTACGTGTGTGTCTTCTTCGTCGAGGTCACCGAGAACTTTGTTGAGAGCGTGTTTCAGTCCCCTGTGTTCGAACGACACTACGCTTGAGTTTCCTTCGGGACTAATCCTCGACAACTATATTAAATAGTATTGGCGATAGCGGGTCACCTTGTCTAAGGCCTTTTTTGGTTTGAAAGTATTTGTCATCATTGACTTTAATGGCTACACTTCCTCCCGAAACAAAGCTATTTATTAACGCACGCCACTCAGTAGAAAAACCTTTCATTCTGAGAGTCTGCTGAAGGAAAGAACAATTGACTTTATCGTAAGCCTTCTCAAAATCTATTTTAAGAATTACCCCATTCAGTTTTTTCTATGTAGTTCGTGAACTGTTTCATGTAGGATCGCCACCCCATCTAGGATGTTACGTCCTTGCATGAAAGCAGTCTGTGACGGACGAACCACATGATCTACCACACTGTTCAGTCGAATCGTAGCAACTTTAGTGAATATTTTAAAACTAACGTTAAGAAGGCATATAGGTCTGAATTGTTGAATCCTTTCTGCCTCATTAACCTTAGGTAATAAAATTATCTCACCAAAATTGAGACAAAAAAACTCTAACTGACCATCATGGAGACAGTGAACAGTTGAAGTAAATCAGTCTTGATAACATCCCAGAAGTTCTGGTAAAACTCAGCTGGGAAACCATCAGGACCAGGAGCTTTATTATGTTTCATTTGGAAAACCGCCTTTCTCACTTCCTCCTCTGAGTAGAGGTCAGTAAGTAGACTATTTTTCTCATCTGAAACCTGGGGTATATCGGTTGTTCTAGATTCATCCAGTGAGAAGTTTCCTTCCTCTGGTGCTCCGAACAGGCCTTTATAGTAGTTAGTAATATACGACTTGAGTTGTTCATGGGCCTCAATCGTTCCTTCATCGTGGACAAGAGAATGAATATGCATTTTCTGTGTATGCCATTAGCAATACTATGGAAATAGCGAGTAATCGAATCCCCTTCAAGGATGAATTGGGCTTTGGAACATTGATACCATTTTAACTCATCCTCACGCAGTAGTTTCGCTATATGTGCATTAGATTGGCTCTTTAGCTCAATCTCTTGTGCGATAACAATCGAAGTTCCGCTAATGCCTCTAGAGCATCAATTCTCGAGGATAGTCGTATCTTTTTTTCTTTTTTAAGTAAACCAGTAGTATGGCGAGCCCAACCGACTAGGTGTGTGCGTAAAGCACGGATCTTGTTGTTCCACCTCTGGATCGGCGTATCACCAGCAACCGGTCTTTCCCAAATTCTTTTGACCAACTCATGGAAACCCTCACGATGCAACCATCCAAATTCAAACTTGAAACACGGGTTACACGGTGGACTAGGCATGCCTGTGGTCAAAAGAATAGGAGCATGGTCCGACAATCCCTCAATACGTTCTAGAACCCGTACCGACACCAATGGGAACCTAGATTCCCAATCAGTATCCATCAGTACACGGTCTAATTTTTCATATGTGGGTTCAGGGAGAGAATGAGCCCAAGTGAACTGTCTCCCGACCATTGATATCTCTCTTAAATTCAAGCTGTCAATGACTGCATTGAACAAAAGAGGCCAACGGTTGCCGAACCGACCCCTACTTTTCTCAAATGGATAGCAAAGCAAGTTGAAATCCCCACCAATGATAAAAGGGTGTGGGTTATCTTTTGCTATTTTTACCATCTCATAGAGAAAAGCTGACTTAGCGACCTCCTGGGCCGGCCCATACACGGCAACAAGACTCCAAATGAAATGGTCGGATTTATTACGGATGTGCATTTTTATATGAAAATCACCATCTGAAACATCCAACACTTCCATGGTATCAGTCCTGTGCCTAGTAAAATGCCCCCGGAGCGGCCATGGGGAGGACGAGAGTACCAATCAAAGTCCAGACCGCCCGAAAGTTGGTTCAATAGAGTTTGCGAGAACTCACGTCTTCCAGTCTCAGAAATAGCTAGAAAATCCAAATTATGGTCTCGAATGCAACCAGCAAAGGGCAAATGTTTAGCCAAGTCACCAAGACCTCTGCTATTTGCGAACATGCCATTCATTGGGAAACCGACTCTGCTATTTGCGAACATGCCATTCATTGGGAAACCGTGGGGGATTTAGATAACTTTGCCCGTTTCGAGACAACTTGTTAGAGGAAGATTTTGATTTTCGACCGGATGCTTTTAACTCATACAATGAGCACAAACCATCATCATCCAAACCAACCTCCGACACTTCACCAACTAGATGAGAAAGAAGCTGACCATCTGATGTGGCATTCGCTTCTTCTTCATCCATATAGATGGCTGACAACACAGTCGAAACTTTAGGAATAACCGTAAGACGGTCAAATTCCATATGCCTCAAGACTTTAGTTGATACATCTACTTGTTTTTTACTACTACCAAGGTTAACTCCTACACTAGAAAGCTTTGAATGAATTGAATTTGAAGAAAAAGAAAGAAAAGACTTTGAACTCATTTCCATACCGGGATAGTCCAAGTTGCGCGTAGCTTTCCGACGCATGGCCTTCTTCAAGGAGTCTTCATCCGTCGCCAACGCCCCGTCCAAAGACACCCCGAACCTCTCACTATGACGGGTCGGAGTGACCCCATCAGCAAAAGCCGACGCACTGGGAGGACGTGTACATGGCATGACGGAGCCTCTGGCCGTGTACGCTACCTCAGAAGAAGCGTACAACTGGGTCGGCAGTGGTGAAGTAGCAGCTGACCCAGTTGCCCCAGCAGCCCCCTCGGTGAAGTGCGAGACGGAGTGGTCATAGTCGTAGTCGAGACCACCCCCGTCTCATCATCATCCGTGCCTGGTCCTCCATGGGGAGACGGGTGCGTCGGCGTCGGAGTCGAGACCACGCCCGTCCCCGCAGTACCTGCGACCAGTCCTCCGTGGTCCGTCCGTCCGTCTGGTTTCCAATGAAAGCTCCGTAAGAACAAAAATGGTGAGATTCCAAAAACACCCGAGTTGGTAAATCCTTTCTTACGCCATCATTAAATGCTTGCTGTGGTGAGGTGCAATATATTTTGCAAGCCCTTCTCCCCTGAGAGCATCTCCACCGGGGCCTCCAAATCTGTGTCCGGCACCCCCCAATTGAGACCCAATTGGGGGGTGCCGGACATGTGTCCAGCCAATTGGGGGGTGCAGCCCACAGCTGCTCACCCCAACAAAAAAAAGATATATACAAAGAAATTTAAACACATTTTCAAATTTCGTTAATATTTGTTATATTTTACATAAGTTTGAACGAAATTTAAAACCTAAACTAAAACCCGAACTACTCGAGGTCGTCCCAGTCGACGCCGTCATCGCTTTCGTCGTCGAGCACGACGTAGGTGGAGGAGGACGAGGTACGGCTGGTGGAGGCGCCGTCATGGCGTGGCGCGTGGCTTGAGGAGGCGCCGTCGTGGCGCGGCGCGCGGCTTGAGGAGGCACCACCAGAGGAGGAAGAGGCCGCCATCTGGGCCGAGCACGCCAGGGTCGCCATCAGCCCCGGCGAGTCCTGCTCGATGTCGACCACCGAGTCGGAGAGCGCTGCCAGTAGGCCCGGTGTGTCACCGTCGTGCTCGTTCCGCAGCTCGGACGGCACGTTGTACCATGCCGGTGTCACCTCCAACGGCATTGGCTCCGCCCTTGGACGACGGAGGTAGAGGAGTCCGCGTGGTATGCGTCGGCCTGGTGGCGACCGCGGGGGCGACCGCTGACGCTGGCGTTCGCGGATGGTGATGCCGCCTCCACCACGCGGCGGCGAGCGGCGCTCCTGCTTCACCTTCACCACCTGGCGCGGCGCGGGGCACGGTGGAGGGCACGGCTCCGGTGGAAGGAGGCGCAGCGGGATGGCGCTGCTCGTGGCGGCGTGCCGACGAGCGGCTTCGAGCGCGGAGGCAACCATGTGGCCGGTTGCATCCCACCAGTCGTGGCGGCCCTCCGTGTTGTAGCGCGTCCGAAGCGCGCGCGGGCCGTCGACGGTGTCGATCACCGCCTGCCGCTCCTGCTCGAAGCGCCGGAGCCAACGGCCCCAGTTGGCCTGGTCGTCGTCGTTCTCGGGGAGGCGCCGCTCCGCCGGCGTCATCCAGTTCCGCCGGCGAGCGATGAATCGCCGCATCTGCTCGGCCGTCTGGGACAGCGGTGGCACGGGAAGGCCACTGGGCGAAACGGCCCAGTGCTTGGGCAGGCGGCAGTCCGGAGGGGTGAGGAGCCCGTATCGG
The DNA here is from genome assembly GCA_947311845.1 of Poa pratensis. Lineage (NCBI taxonomy): Eukaryota > Viridiplantae > Streptophyta > Magnoliopsida > Poales > Poaceae > Poa > Poa pratensis. Next base: position 68,795,748 of record CAMZMU010000049.1, on the reverse strand, counting down.
TGCAGCTCGCGGGCATCCTCGCTCTGGATCGTGCGCCCGTTGTATAGGCCCGGTCCTGAGGGGGGCAGGAGGGGCGGCCGCCCCAGGTCCCCGATCCCAAGGGCCCCCACCCAGGTATGCATATGTAGTGTGCGAAGAGTTCCGTGGAGGCACCATTAGAGCAGATCGAGATTTCTCTCGTAAGTTCCTGTTGCAGGAAGACGATGGAGGAACTGCTCACATCCGTTGCTTTCAAGTGGGCTGAGATTTTTAGGCCTTTTTCTAGATGGGCCCCTTTCTTCTTTGGTCCATGAGTGATTATGCACGTAAAAAAAAATTCTATGAGAGGTTTAAGTGGGTGGGGCTGGTGGGCTACTTAACCTTTCCAATTGACGGATTTCTCAATTCTTTGGGCCGCTGATTGCTGAACTAATTATTTCCCATCAAACCGCTCAAAAAATATTTTTCAAAAAGGGGGAGCAAGCCCCGCTTCTACAACTCAAAAAATTGTTTCCTATAAATAATTGCTCTAATGGTGCCAATAGAGAAAAACAAACCCAAGTGTGAGAAAACTTCAGAAATTTATGTGAGAGCCGAGAGGCGTTCAAGTATCCGAGAGGAGGCCGTAACGCGCCCACCAACCACCGCTATGTAACAATACCAGACAAGCTTATGTGATGATCAATAAGTGTGTCTTTTATACCATTATCAGTGAGTTCGCCGTTGGCATAGGTGTGTTCAAAGAAATTCTTAACATAATATGAATAAATTGTCCAATATTAAACTGATTTTGGATGCACTTAAGTTTGTAACTTATATATATATATATCAATTGTTATTATAATTTTTATTAAGAGCCCCGGTTTTAAGTTTCGCTCCGGGCCCCATAAATCTCAGGACCGGCCCTGCCGTTGTACGCCATGCCTGCCAGAGGGGATTGAGGGCGAGGGGAGTGATGAGGGCGAGGAAGGAGACGGGGTGGATAAGCACGGTCAGGGCAGACGGGTTTTATCTAGGCGATGGGCGGTGCGGCCGGCGTAAATGCGACGCGTGGTGAATCCGCAACGCCGGCCGCGTGGCCTGAGCCGTCGCGTCGCCTGGCCGCCGTTAATGGCATGCGTGTGTGCAGGCGCACCGGCGTCCAGTCGTGTCGCGTTGGAAACCGCCGACGACTGCGCCATTAACGCGGCCAGACCGGCCTTCTGCACGGCGCGATAAATGACGCTTGGACGCGGCGTCTGTATGACGGGTGGGCCACCCCTGTCAGAGGCCATGTCCGCCCCATGTCCGGCACCCCCGAGAGTGCCGGACACGATTTTGCTCGGCCCGACCCTTTGGGGGTGCCGCTGGTGGACGATTTTGGCGTCCGGACCCCCAATTGGGCTTTGGAGGGTCATTTGGATGCCCCCGGTGGAGATGCTCTGAATGCAGCTCATCAGGACGGTTTTGATGCTCAAAGGTTGCATATTCAGGTTTGAAAGTTCTAGGTTGAAATGAAATGCATATAGTTGCGCCTCCCTAATTGTGCCATAGATGAAAGTGACTTGACCTGTGCAATATTCTGAAGGCTCCTCCAAGAATAGCATCATCAGTTGGTGAAAGCAAAGACTGCACTGCACTGCTAGTGTCCTTGGTCACCCCTGACTATCCAGTTCAGAGCTCATGCCAGTGTAAATGCCTGCAAAAGGCAGACCTATCGTTATGGAGGCGCAGTGGTCGCCGGCGACCAGAACAGCCGCTGCCACGGGCGGCTGCCGGACACGCACGTTGTTGTGGAATACGTACATTCAATTCAATACACGGTCACTCCCTTCCTGTGCCGAGGAATTCAATGAACGCACGTAGTATGTGTGTGTGACCGTGTCGGGGGGCCAGGACTCTGCATCTTTTATTCTTTGATTGATGCCTTCCGATATATTGCTGATTGTGTGACAGTGCGCGCCGGCCGGAAGCGACAACCAAAGTTGGCACCATCCCGACGATGAAAAGATATACGTTCAGCCTTTCGCCTGCAGCCTCGTCGGACATTGTCTACTCGCTGTGGTAAGCTAATCTCTCTCTCTTTTAATTCAGTTCGTGTCCTTTTTGATCTGGAAACATGAAGGACCAGAGAATCCTTTTTTTTTTCGCTGGGAACCAGAAATCCTTGGCACAAATATTATTGATCTGCTTCCACCGTGCTATATAAATCTCCATCCACTAGAAATTGCATGCATCGTAGGAATAAAGGCCTTCTTTGGATTACAGGATTCCAAAACTAAGGGGATGAAAAAACTTGGAACGTGGACCGATCGCACTCCGGGGAGAGGATGGAGGCAGGTAAGCGAGAGCTCTCGCCCTCGTCCCCCACCCGCGTCGCTGGCCACTCCGGCCCCGACGACCACCATACCTCCGCTGACCGGTCCGACCGCCGCCACCCGCGATGCTCGCCCAGTTCCGCAGGCTGCTCCAGCGGATCCGCTGGTTCCGACGCGGGGCGCGAGCTCAGCGGCTGCTGCGGGCCTTTGCTCAGCAGTCCTTCCATCGACGCCAGCCGACAGAGATCCGCGTCCTCGCCGCCCGCCGCTGCGGTCTCCAATACACAGCGGTCCGACGGCCAACCTCGTCTCCAATCCGTCGTTGTCGGCTCCATCCCACCCCATTCAGAGGAGGTGGACGGGTCAAATTGCCACCCTTGGATCACGGTGACTTCGAGGCACGGCCGGCGTGGGAGCAGCCCCTCGCTTCTGGACGGGCGGCCGCCCATGCCTCCCCTTCGCAGCTCTCCCAATGGAGCTCGCCATCCCGCTCGCTCGGCTGCCTCTGCTGTCGCCCGCGAGGCCTTTTTAAGGCGCTTCAGAGGTCGCTGTTTCCGTTGCCTGAGTAGAGACCACCGCCGTTCAGCCTGCAGAGATCCACCTCGCTGCATTGAGTGTTGGGCTTGGGGACACCGCGCCTCCGAGTCCCAGCGCTGCAAGGCCAAGCTTCGCCGGGCCCCTGTCCACAGCCGCCTGGTGTTTCCGCCCAGGCCGTCAGCTCACCTTCGTCTTCGCTTTCCGGCGCCGCAGCCGTCTCCGGCCATGATCGGGCAGATCCAGGCGAGGCCTGCCCCGCGTCGCCCGGGGCATAGCCACACCGTCATCATGGCTTCGCGAGCGGTGGAGCACCAGATCTTCTCGCTCCGCAGTAAGGGAGTGCTGGCCAAGGCGGTGGATGGGCCGAGTTCGGCCACGCCGCTCTCCATTGGCAAGGAGATCGAGGCCGCGCTGCAGCTGCCGCCCCACCTGCTGCGCGTCACCAAGCACTACCCGGAGGACTTCTACATCCACTTCGTCGTCCCGAACCACCGTGACAAGGCGGTGCGCCGCGGCTCCATCGTCGTCGACGGCACCACTTTCCTTCTGCAGGCCTGGCGCGAATCAGAGCATGGCGTCATCCAGACATACAACCTGCACGCGCGCGTCTGCATCGAGAAGATGCCCCTGCACCTCTGGTCCATTGAGGGGGCGAGGGAGGTGCTCGGCAAGGATGTCATCGTCAACCGCCTCGACAGCCGCACGTATGCCCAGGACAACACCAAGCTTTTCAGCTGCTTGGTGTGGTGCTGGAGCTTGGACCGCATCCCCGGCAACCATGGCTTCACCGTCTTCCCCAAGGGTTCAGGCAGCATCGAAGAGATGAACGGTTTCTCTCCGCCAAGCCGCGTCGTCCCGCCCGCGCCGGAGGGGGCCCGCTTCGACGCGCTCATTCACATCGACTTGGTGGAGGACTGGACTGTGCGCGAGGCGCGCACCCCGTCCTCCCGCCAGAGCGGGATGCCATCCTCGAGCTCCGACGAGGAGCCGCCGTTCCCTGCTGTCCAGCCGTACACCTGGCACTTCGGTGTGCCGGACGGCGAGGAGGTCCGCTCCAGTACCCGCCGCCGCCTCCTCGATGTCTGCAACAGCGGCCCGTCTCTGCTGCGCTGCGACGACCGTGGGGATGATGGCGGTGACCACCATCGCCGCAGAGGCCGGGACTCCGTCCCGATCCTTCGTCGGGAGGGCGCCGCACCTCCGCCCTCGCAGTCGCAGCGCGGCCTAGGTGGAACCAGGCGCAGGAGCCGCACTCCTACCAGCAGGCAGCGCCATGAGGCGGAAATGGTCGTCGACGCCAACATCACCCTTCCGCCGCCACCTCCGCTGCCCAAGCACGGCCCTCTCCCGCAGCGCATTCCCCTCGACGGAATTGCGGACGCCTCGCCTCAGCCTGCTCCGGCCCCGGTCTCGCCGGTCAGTCCTGCATCTGCTCTGTCCGATGATCCTCTGGCGGACTTCATGATCCACGGCAGCGCGTCCTCCCTTAGCTGGCCGTCGCTGGGGACGGACCCGATGACGATCGAGCTGGAGGCCTTCTGCAACGACGCCACCGCGAAGCCCATGTCCTTCCCGCCTTCCCCGGGCCCACTGCTGAGCTCGGCGCTGGGCTTGGGCCACAGCCTGGGCTTGGCTGGGCCTGCCAGCCCACCTGGAGCTCTTGGGCGCCTGCTGTCTTCTCCTCCAGGATGGGCCGTGCGGCTTCCCCATCGCCGCTGGGTCCAGGCGCTAACTCTGAATTCTCCAGTGTTGTCTGTCAGGTTGCGCAGCTCGAGCTCTCTGCGGTCGACGCGCCGGTGGAGGGGCCACCGGAGTTCCTCGACATGCTCTTCGCGGCGCCCCCTTCTTCGATCATCGGCGCTTCGCCCCCGTCCCCACCGCCTGGACGCGGAGCGCCCAAGGACAAGGTCGCAACTCCGTCAAGGCGCAGCGTCAGGCAGGCGTCCCTCTCCACCTCCACCATCCCGGTGGCGCAGCGGGCCACACTTCGCCTGGCCAAGGAGCTGAACGTGATCGCCGACGACGAGCAGCGCCTGGAGGCGGTGGTGGCCGCAATCACCGGCCACCTCAAGGGCGAGCTGGACGAAGTGGACATCGACGGGCTGGCTCTGCTCACGCGCATCGACAAGGAAGCCATCGTCCGCGCCGCCGCCAAGGCCAGCAACTTCGGAGCCGCCTTGACGGCGCATTAGTTTCCCAATGTTAGCAAATCTTCGTAGTTTTCGGCACCGGCCGGCTTCACGCCGGTTCAAGTTAGGTTTACTTTCTGGGTTGTGGATCGAGCGTCGGAGGCGATCTTCTTGGGGGGCAACAGTAGTTCGGATCGCCTCCTACCCCTGTATGTTTGGTTTGTGTTCTTCAATTTCAGTAGTCTTCGGTGCCGACACGCTCAGAGTTCTCCAAGTTTCCCCAATGAGTGACTATCTCTGTCCGATTCTGTGCTGGAACGTGCGCGGCATGAACAACCCAGCTCGCCGCGCCGTTGTCTGTGCCATGGCCTTCTCCACAAAGGCCGCGATTCTCTGTTTCCAGGAGACCAAATTAGACCACATCGACGCCGCGCTTGCCGCAGAGATCGCTGGCCCAACGCGCCAAGGATTTATCTTCCTCGCTGCCAGAGGAACGCGGGGAGGGGTAGCCATCTTCTGGGATGAATCCATCGTCAGCATCACCAATCCGTCTGTGCGGCAGTTCTCCATCACCGCCAATGTGACGGTTCTGCGATCAGGCCTCTCCTTCGTCCTCTCTTCGGTGTACGGGCCGGCGGAAGACGCAGACAAGCACCTGTCCTGCAGGAGATGAAGAACATGGCGCCGCCTGCCGGCACGCCGTGGTTGATCAACGGTGACTTCAATCTCATCTACGAAGCCCGCGACAAAAACAACTCGAACCTCTGTCGACGCCTGATGGGCCAATTCAGGGCTGCTCTGGACCACGCTGAGCTCTTCGAGCTGCGCTGCTCCAATCGGCGTTTCTCCTGGAGTAATGAGCGCGCGCAGCCTACTCTGGTCATGCTCGACCGCTTCTTCTGCAATGCGGCGTGGGATGCGCTGTTCTCGCCGTGCGCCGTGCTTGCGCAGTCCTCCTCGCACTCCGATCACTGTCCCCTCCTGCTGGCCAATTTCTCCAACCCTCCGCGCAAGGCTCGTTTCAGATTCGAAAATTTCTGGGTTAAACACCAGGGATTCCACGAAACTGTAGCGGCCGCCTGGAACGAGCCAGTCAGCACAATAAACCCGCTCTCCCGTCTGCGGATCAAGCTGGGGCGCACGGCAAAGGCGCTCCGGGCCTGGAGCAAGGGATTGTTCAGCGACGCGCGATTCCAGCTCCACCTCGCCACCGAAATTGTGCTGCGTCTCGACATCGCGCAGGAGTCCCGCGAACTCAGCTCGCTGGAGTTCCAATTCCGCAAGGCCCTCAAGGCGCGCATCGTCGGCCTGGCGGCCATTGAACGTAGCCGTCGCCGACAGGCGTCACGGGTCGTCTGGCTCAAGGAAGGTGACGCGAACACGCGCTTTTTCCACATCAAAATCAACGCGCGGCGGCGCAAGAACTTCATCCATCAGCTTTCCTCCGGCACGGGCGTCCACGTCGCTCACGAGGAGAAGGAGAAGCTCCTCTTCGATCACTTCTCGCAATCCATGGGGACATCGGTGCCGCGCAGCCGTTCCTTGCTCTGGGATGAGCTGCAGCTTCCTGTCTTGCCCAACGTCGGGCTGGACAACCCCTTCTCGCTGCGCGAGATTTGGGAGGCAGTCAAAGCTTCGCCGGCGGAAAAGGCGCCAGGGCCGGATGGCTTCACCGGCGTCTTCTATCGGAGCTGCTGGGCCACCATCAAGTTCGACGTCCTCGCCGCCTTCAACCACTTGTTTTGTTTGGGTGCTGGCAACGCCGCGGCGCTCAACTCAGCCTTCATCTGTCTGCTACCGAAGAAGGAGACGGTGGAAACAGTGAAGGACTACAGGCCAATAAGCCTGATCCACTCCTTCGCCAAGCTCTTCAGCAAGGTTTTGGCTCGCCGGCTCACTCCGCACATGGGCGAGCTCGTCTCGCAGGCGCAGAGCGCTTTCCTCAAGTCCCGCTGCATTCATGAAAACTTCCTGTACGTGCGCAACGTGGCACGAGCTCTGCACCGCAAAAAGAAGCCAGGACTGCTCATGAAGCTTGATTTTGCAAAGGCGTTCGATTCGATCTCCTGGGAGTATCCGCTCGAACTGCTCGAAAAGCTCGGCTTCCCGGCTCGGTGGCGGGACTGGATCGCACTCCTCCTCTCGTCCACATCCTCTGCTGTGCTCCTGAACGGGGTGGGCGCACGGTTCGCGCATCGTCGCGGCCTCCGGCAGGGCGACCCCCTATCGCCGCTGTTGTTCATCCTGGCGATCGATCCCCTGCACCGCCTGCTGCTGCGCGCCACCGAGCTGGGCGCCCTTTCGCCCCTCCCAATAAGCGAAGCCAAGTTGCGTGCGAGTCTGTACGCGGATGACGCCATCCTGTTCGTCAACCCGGTGCGTCAGGATATTCAGCTTTTGCTCGCGATCCTCCATGCCTTTGGGGATGCCACTGGCCTACGTATCAATGTGGCTAAGTGTTCGGTAACACCAATCAGATGCGACGGCCTCGACCTGGACGACATCCTGCAGCCCTTCAATGGCGAGCGGGTAGGTTTTCCCCTGCAGTACCTCGGGCTTCCGCTCACTCTGGGCGCCGTCAGGTTCGTGCATCTCCAGCGCATCCTCGATCGCGCGAAGTCCAAGTTGGGGGATGGAGGGGCCGCTGGATGAATGCCGGCGGCCGCCGCGCGCTGTCCACCTCCGTCCTCAGCGCGCTGCCCATCTTCGCCATGACGGTGCTCAAGCTCTCCGCCAAATTCAACACTGTCTTCAACAAGATTCGTCGTCGGTTCCTGTGGAACGCGGAGGAGAACTCGGCGGCAGGAGGGAAATGCAAGGTCGCCTGGTCAAAGGTGTGCTCGCCGCTTGCGATGGGCGGTCTCGGGCTTCCAAACCTCGAGCTCTTCGGCCGAGCATTGCGTCTGCGCTGGCTATGGCTGGAGTGGACGGCGCCGGAGCGGCCATGGGTAGGAACTCCAACCCCCTGCGACGACATCGACAAGGAGCTGTTCGCCGTGGCCACCAGAGTCACCATTGGCGACGGGCGCACTGCCTCGTTCTGGGAATCCAACTGGCTGGGCGGATCGCCGCTGCGGGCTCAATTCCCATGCCTGTTCAAGCACTCTCGCCGGAAACGACGATCGGTGGCGCAGGCTCTCCTCAACAACAGATGGGTACTCGATCTGCGCCACCACCTCACCAACGACCTGCTGGCCGTGTTCGTCACGCATGGCGGCTCATTCAGAGAGCAGGCATCGATCTTCAACCCAATGTGCAGGATCATATCAAGTGGGTGCTCACCGCCGACGGTCAGTACACCGCCAAGTCGGCCTACCTGCTGCAATTCGAAGGAAGGACTCGCACAAACTACGTGAAGTGCATTTGGCGTACATGGGCGCCTCCGAAGCACAAGTTTTTCGCATGGTTACTCTTCCAGGACAGGCTGTGGTGCGCCGATCGTCTGCAGCGGCGAGGCTGGCCAAATGAGTACTTTTGTACTCTGTGCCGGCGAAACCTCGAGACTAGCTGCCACCTCTTCATCGACTGTCCGTGGGTTGGCCAGGTCTGGAACACGATCGCTTCCTGGCCAAACTGCAGGGGTTTTGCTTCTGCTGTACATGCAAAGCCAACTTCCATGGAGCAGTTTCAGCAGCTGATCATGGCGGGCACAAGGGGAGCTCACCAAAAGGAGTTCGTTCGCTGTTCTTTCTGGCGCTAGCTGCGATTTGGCGCGAGAGAAACGAGCGAATTTTCAGAAGCAAGGAGATGTCAGTTCAGCAGACTACGACGTTCATCAAGGGTGAGGCCCAGGAATGGGCGTTCGCCGGTGCAAGAGCTTTGCGAAGCTTACTGTGGGAACCTCCCTGAACTACAGTTTTGAGTTTTTTTACTTTTCTGTTATCTGATCAATGTTGGGTGCCTTAGGGCGCTGTGTAACTTGTTTTTCCCTCTGCTAATATAAATGGAAGCCAGCAATTGCTGGACCTTTCGAAAAGAAAAAAAAACTAAGGGGATAGGAAAAATAGAGGATTCAGATGTATGACATCTCCGATCCTATGGAATGCTAAACCAGAGGAATTGAAGACGAAAGAGCCTTTGGCTGCACCTGTAGGAATAGTATAGGAATCCCAAGCATTAAATACTAATACTTTTGAGTTTGGAAAGAGTCCATGGCTGCACCGTACGTAGTTTTCTTTATTTCGTTTGTTTCCTTTGAGAAGAGCAGGAAGCCAGACCAATCAGGATTTATTCCGAGAGGTTCGACCTAATGTCTAAAATCCTCTGGAATCAGTAGTATAGGAACCCAATCCTCTGGAATATCAAAGCCTCAATCCTGCAATCCAAACGCATTCCATAGGATTCAATCCTGAGGAATCAAATCCTGTGAAAATCCCGTGAAAATCCTTTGATCCAAAGGAGGCCTAATTAACTTATCACCCCGTGATTGATTTCCGCACGTCTGTGTGTGCATGCATATCCCATCGTAGTGTGACTGATATTTTTATACTCATCATATAATTCTCCAGGTAGCCGGCCATAACTGGTGGCATATGTACGATTGAAGGTGTGCGCGATGTATATTTAAAACATATCTTGATTTTGGATATTCAGCCAAACAGTAAGAATTATGAAGCTCCTTAAAATATTTATGTTCTTTAATCTTATTTGCAGTACATCTAAAAATCCACAATCTGTTGTGCTATTATATTTGCAGCACTCAGATAAGTATTGTTTTAGAGTATGTAAAGAAAAAAATAGTTGAGTTAACTAGTGGTGTAACAGTGCAGGTGTGGGACATGGAAGGAATAATATGAGAGGGAAACTCAACAATTACCAATTCAAAACCATATGTGATCAGATAAGGTTAGTTTTTTTTGTAGTTTTTATTGTTTAATATGAAAATGTATGTGCAATCAGGCGTGCGTAGAATTTTCTTTCAACATATCAATATTTCACCTGTGCGCGCTTTGAACATCCATCTTCCACTACACTGTTATTGAATCCCTAAAACAATTCATGCTAATCTGAAAGAAGGAAAAGGGATGGGCACACAAATAATTTCATGATGTCATGATGGATTAACGTTTGATGAAGGCTCCAATCTAATTTTGTGGTTGATTAACTACGTTAGTAGGAAGGGCACGCAAGTACTCCCTCCATTCAAAAATAAGGGCCTCTTTGATTTAAAGGAAAGGAAAGCCAAGGGAATAGGAAGGGAAAAGGAATAGCAAAGGATGGCAGGTGTAATCCTTTCTTGTTCCTTGTGCAAAGGATTCCAAAAATGAGCTCTGACTGAATTTTTCATTTCCTGTGGATTCTGCCTTGAAAGTCACCTACGAAGGAAATTTCCCTCCACTCTTCCTTCGCACCTTTCCTACAAATCAAAGGGATGAACAGTGCCAACTTTGGAAATTTTCCTAACCCTACACGTTTCCTCCATCTTTCCTTCAAATCAAAGGAGCCCTAAGTGTCTCAAGTTTGCTCAAAAGTGGAGATATCTAGACATGTTTCATGAATAGATACATCCACTTTTTGCCAAACTTGAGACACTTATTTTTGGACGGAGGGAGTACGCAACACACACAAACATGTTAATATGCGGTGTCAAAAAATAAAAATTTCAGTACACCATCTCAGATCCATTTGGAATTATTTGATAGTGATCGGAAGTACCCTTTGTGGCATTCAGATCATCAGCTTATGCATGGAAGTAGGTCTGCATTTGTCGATTTCGTCTTTTTTCTATTGGATGATAACAATGAATATATGTCGAAATCTGATTGGTGGGTAAACGAAATTATATCATGTTAATTTTTTTAACATAGGTGATATGTTCTTTTTTCGATAAAGGGCAATATATTAATATCAAGATAATATCAAATACTCTCTCCGTTCCAAATTAATTGACTTCCATTTGTCCACATGTGGATGTATCTAGACATGTTACATGTATAGATACATCCATATTTGGACAAATGAAAGTCATTTAATTTGGAACGGAGGGAGTACACCAAACCTCTGCACCAACTCGATATCAAGAGTAAGTCAAGAAATGGAGGAATGCACACAGCCACGTAGCTGATATGTACTATCTGCAAGAAAAAATTACAACAGTCAAATCTCCAATTTTATATATGAAGTAAGATATTTGATGCAAGTGTCACTGATGCAGCTCGAATGTTGTAAAATCTTGACGTCCGTAACAGACATAAACTGCTACAAGTTGATGGTATTATGTAATATCTACATCTATGAAGTACTCTTTTAAGCGTGTGTCGCTAATTAATTCTTACCAAGTTATGCTCATGATTTGTTTTAGGTATTTTTTTCCTGTTGGATCATGAATTTGCATTGACTACTTAAGATTCCTAATAAGTGCCATATCCACCACATCTTTCTCCGATGTCACGAGTTTGGGAGGCATGAGGCGTCCAAGCATACAAACTTTGCCACTCCGTTAGTTTTCCTTAACTTACATAGAGAGAGAGCATAAGTAGCATATAAAAGAAACCTTTAATACAAGGTTACAAAAATAGGTCAACACTATTCCTAAATAATAAGTAGAAATTCAAAAAAATGTGAGCCCGTGCGGCTGCACGGGTTGACGACTAGTTCTTCAAATCCAAATAACTAGCGGGGTGGCCCGCGCAATTGCGCGGCTAGATAATATTGTGATGTTACATTTTCATTGCAATTTTTTATATTTTGGTTAAACATTGTATGATATCAGTTTAGAAAATGCCTTTTGGGTGAAAATGAAAATATAAGATAATCTCTGCTTTTTACCTCTTTGTAGTAGTCAGTGATTCTTTTTTTCTTAAATTGTTCTTCGATTTTTGTGTAGATAACTTTTTGTTTTATTTTTATTACGGAGTAGAATAATTATAGTAATATTTGCAATTAACGTTGCATATCTCTAATATTTTCTCGTCCCACAAAGCTATGTACATGCAACTCTTTGAATCGCTTTTTTTAACAGTGTGGCTGCTCTCAGTGACTGAGATGCAAATATTTCCCAGTTTTCCTTTTTTTTGTGGGTACTCGTATAAGGAAAACTCTCTGCTGCTATCGTCCTAGTCACTTGGGCACGCGCAGCTCAGCGTCGCCGCATCAGTCCCTGATTTGTATTGGTTTGGCGGCAGCTGCACCCAGCATCCGGAAGGATGGGTGGTGCGCGGTCTACTGCTCCAGTCTCAACATCCACGTACCCAAGTTCCACGACGACACCGGCGAAGATTGATTGGCAGTGGTCATCGATGCCGTGACCTTCCGCACTGCCGGCTGGTCGACCTGCAGAGGGCGCAGCAGCACCACTTCGTTCGCCCTGACGGCTCGATCTGAAGACCTCAACGCGTCGGGCGGCGCCGCCGGCTGTTCCCCCTCGGACGCTCGAGGCTCGCCGCTCGCGTCGCCTCGTTCAGTGGCGACAACTGCAGCATGCATTCGGCAGGCATGGCGGCAACATTCCTCGCTGCTCCAGTTTTACCTTGCACTGCTGCTGCTGCACTATTGCTTCCGCGTTTCTATTTGTAATTTTTGATTTCCCCAATTTGGATTACATGATGATTCATAATTTAGTCGTTTATTTTAGCATTGGATCTAATGTCAGCAGGAATCGTAGTGTTAATGGGAAACTTAACAGTAGCAACAGAGCCAGTTCATCGACGTCACTTGTTTTGTTGAGCTTGGCACAGGAGGAGGCAGAGGTAAATTCACTATGCTTCTACATCCCACATTTTAATTTTATCCCAGATGATAAATAAGAGATAAAATCTCCATGTCATAGCCATTTTCTGAGATAGACATATATAAGCGAGATTTGGATTATAAACTATTCGTAAGAGATACTCCATATTAGTTGTTGATTGTTGGTTTTGGAGGTCTGTAGCCTTTGAGTAGTCGCATTGTTCAATAGAACAGGATTAATAGAGCATGTTCATCTGATTATGTTTGTATTTAGATTTCGTGTATGAGGAGGCACACGTAACTAATCCCATCATCCTCTCTTAATGGCATAGCATTTTTTTTGGAGTTTATAGAATAGAGATGAGGAGTTTGGGTAATTCGTGAGAGATGTTATTTTCAGATTTTTGCTTCATGAGGTCTGTAGCATGTGGGAGATTAGGCGATTACATTTCTTGATCTGGGTCTTTGCTTTGTGAATTATTCAGAACGTGGACCGATCGCACTCCGGGGAGAGGATGGAGGCAGGTAAGCGAGAGCTCTCGCCCTCGTCCCCCACCCGCGTCGCTGGCCACTGCGGCCCCGACGACCACCATACCTCCGCTGACCGGTCCGACCGCCGCCACCCGCGATGCTCGCCCAGATCGGCAGACTGCTCCAGCGGATCCGCTGGTTCCGACGCGGGGCGCGAGCTCAGCGGCTGCTCCGGGCCTTTGCTCAGCAGTCCTTCCATCGACGCCAGCCGACAGAGATCCGCGTCCTCGCCGCCCGCCGCTGCGGTCTCCAATACACAGCGGTCCGACGGCCAACCTCGTCTCCAATCCGTCGTTGTCGGCTCCATCCCACCCCATTCAGAGGAGGTGGGCGGGTCAAATTGCCACCCTTGGATCACGATGACTTCGAGGCACGGCCGGCGTGGGAGCAGCCCCTCGCTTCTGGACGGGCGGCCGCCCATGCCTCCCCTTCACAGCTCTCCCAATGGAGCTCGCCATCCCGCTCGCTCGGCTGCCTCTGCTGTCGCCCGCGAGGCCTTTTTAAGGCGCTTCAGAGGTCGCTGTTTCCGTTGCCTGAGTAGAGACCACCGCCGTTCAGCCTGCAGAGATCCACCTCGCTGCATTGAGTGCTGGGGTTGGGGACACCGCGCCTCCGAGTCCCAGCGCTGCAAGGCCAAGCTTCGCCGGGCCCCTGTCCACAGCCGCCTGGTGTTTCCGCCCAGGCCGTCAGCTCACCTTCGTCTTCGCTTTCCGGCGCCGCAGCCGTCTCCGGCCATGATCGGGCGATCCAGGCGAGGCCTGCCCCGCGTCGCCCGGGGCATAGCCACACCGTCATCATGGCTTCGCGAGCGGTGGAGCACCAGATCTTCTCGCTCCGCAGTAAGGGAGTGCTGGCCAAAGCGGTGGATGGGCCGAGTTCGGCGACGCCGCTCTCCATTGGCAAGGAGATCGAGGCCGCGCTGCAGCTGCCGCCCCACCTGCTGCGCGTCACCAAGCACTACCCGGAGGACTTCTACATCCACTTCGACGTCCCGAACCACCGTGACAAGGCGGTGCGCCGCGGCTCCATCGTCGTCGACGGCACCACTTTCCTTCTGCAGGCCTGGCGCGAATCAGAGCATGGCGTCATCCAGACATACAACCTGCACGCGCGCGTCAGCATCGAGAAGATGCCCCTGCACCTCTGGTCCATTGAGGGGGCGAGGGAGGTGCTCGGCAAGGATGTCATCGTCAACCGCCTCGACAGCCACACGTATGCCCAGGACAACACCAAGCTTTTCAGCTGCTAGGTGTGGTGCTGGAGCTTGGACCGCATCCCCGGCAACCATGGCTTCACCGTCTTCCCCAAGGGCTCGGGCAGCATCGAAGAGATGAACGGTTTCTCTCCGCCAAGCCGCGTCGTCCCGCCCGCGCCGGAGGGGGTCCGCTTCGACGCGATCATTCACATCGACTTGGTGGAGGACTGGACTGTGCGCGAGGCGCGCACCCCGTCCTCCTGCCAGAGCGGGATGCCATCCTCGAGCTCCGACGAGGAGCCGCCGTTCCCTGCTGTCCAGCCGTACACCTGGCACTTCGGTGTGCCGGACGGCGAGGAGGTCCGCTCCAGTACCCGCCGCCGCCTCCTCGATGTCTGCAATAGCGGCCCGTCTCTGCTGCACCGCGACGACCGTGGGGATGATGGCGGTGACCACCATCGCCGCGGAGGCCGGGACTCCGGCCCGATCCTTCGTCGGGAGGGCGCCGCACCTCCGCCCTCGCAGTCGCAGCGCGGCCTGGGTGGAACCAGGCGCAGGAGCCGCACTCCTACCAGCAGGCAGCGCCATGAGGCGGAAATGGTCGTCGACGCCAACATCACCCTTCCGCCGCCACCTCCGTTGCCCAAGCATGGCCCTCTCCCGTAGCGCATTCCCCTCGACGGAATTGCGGACGCCTCGCCTCAGCCTGCTCCGGCCCCGGTCTCGCCGGTCAGTCCTGCGTCTGCTCTGTCCGATGATCCTCTGGCGGACTTCATGATCCACGGCAGCGCGTCCTCCCTTAGCTGGCCGTCGCTGGGGACGGACCCGATGACGATCGAGCTGGAGGCCTTCTGCAACGACACCACCGTGAAGCCCATGTCCTTCCCGCCTTCCCCGGGCCCACTGCTGAGCTCAGCGCTGGGCTTGGGCCACAGCCTGGGCTTGGCTGGGCCTGCCAGCCCACCTGGAGCTCTTGGGCGCCTGCTGTCTTCTCCTCCCAGGATGGGCCGTGCGGCTTCCCCATCGCCGTTGGGTCCAGGCGCTAACTCTGAATTCTCCAGTGTTGTCTGTCAGGTTGCGCAGCTCGAGCTCTCTGCGGTCGACGCGCCGGTGGAGGGGCCACCGGAGTTCCTCGACATGCTCTTCGCGGCGCCCCCTTCTTCGATCCTCGGCGCTTCGCCCTCGTCCCCACTGCCTGGACGCGGAGCGCCCAAGGACAAGGTCGCAACTCCATCAAGGCACAGCGTCAGGCAGGCGTCCCTCTCCACCTCCACCATCCCGGTGGCGCAGCGGGCCACACTTCGCCTGGCCAAGGAGCTGAACGTGATCGCCGACGACGAGCAGCGCCTGGAGGCGGCGATGGCCGCAATCACCGGCCACCTCAAGGGCGAGCTGGACGAAGTGGACATCGACGGGCTGGCTCTGCTCACGCGCATCGACAAGGAAGTCATCGTCCACGCCGCCGCCAAGGCCAGCAACTTCGGAGCCGCCTTGACGGCGCATTAGTTTCCCAATGTTAGCAAATCTTCGTAGTTTTCGGCACCGGCCGGCTTCACGCCGGTTCAAGTTAGGTTTACTTTCTGGGTTGTGGATCGAGCGTCGGAGGCGATCTTCTTGGGGTGGCAACAGTAGTTCGGATCGCCTCCTACCCCTGTATGTTTGGTTTGTGTTCTTCAATTTCAGTAGTCTTCGGTGCCGACACGCTCAGAGTTCTCCAAGTTTCCCCAATGAGTGACTATCTCTGTCCGATTCTGTGCTGGAACGTGCGCGGCATGAACAACCCAGCTCGCCGCGCCGTTGTCTGTGCCATGGCCTTCTCCACAAAGGCCGCGATTCTCTGTTTCCAGGAGACCAAATTAGACCACATCGACGCCGCGCTTGCCGCAGAGATCGCTGGCCCAACGCGCCAAGGATTTATCTTCCTCGCTGCCAGAGGAACGCGGGGAGGGGTAGCCATCTTCTGGGATGAATCCATCGTCAGCATCACCAATCCGTCTGTGCGGCAGTTCTCCATCACCGCCAATGTGACGGTTCTGCGATCAGGCCTCTCCTTCGTCCTCTCTTCGGTGTACGGGCCGGCGGAAGACGCAGACAAGCACCTGTTCATTCAGGAGATGAAGAACATGGCGCCGCCTGCCGGCACGCCGTGGTTGATCAACGGTGACTTCCATCTCATCTACGAAGCCCGCGACAAAAACAACTCGAACCTCTGTCGACGCCTGATGGGCCAATTCAGGGCTGCTCTGGACCACGCTGAGCTCTTCGAGCTGCGCTGCTCCAATCGGCGTTTCTCCTGGAGTAATGAGCGCGCGCAGCCTACTCTGGTCATGCTCGACCGCTTCTTCTGCAATGCGGCGTGGGATGCGCTGTTCTCGCCGTGCGCCATGCTTGCGCAGTCCTCCTCGCACTCCGATCACTGTCCCCTCCTGCTGGCCAATTTCTCCAACCCTCCGCGCAAGGCTCGTTTCAGATTCGAAAATTTCTGGGTTAAACACCAGGGATTCCACGAAACTGTAGCGGCCGCCTGGAACGAGCCAGTCAGCACAATAAACCCGCTCTCCCGTCTGCGGATCAAGCTGGGGCGCACGGCAAAGGCGCTCCGGGCCTGGAGCAAGGGATTGTTCAGCGACGCGCAATTCCAGCTCCACCTCGCCACCGAAATTGTGCTGCGTCTCAACATCGCGCAGGAGTCCCGTGAACTCAGCTCGCTGGAGTTCCAATTCCGCAAGGCCCTCAAGGCGCGCATCGTCGGCCTGGCGGCCATTGAACGTAGCCGTCGCCGACAGGCGTCACGGGTCATCTGGCTCAAGGAAGGTGACGCGAACACGCGCTTTTTCCACATCAAAATCAACGCGCGGCGGCGCAAGAACTTCATCCATCAGCTTTCCTCCGGCACGGGCGTCCACGTCGCTCACGAGGAGAAGGAGAAGCTCCTCTTCGATCACTTCTCGCAATCCATGGGGACATCGGTGCCGCGCAGCCGTTCCTTGCTCTGGGATGAGCTGCAGCTTCCTGTCTTGCCCAACGTTGGGCTGGACAACCCCTTCTCGCTGCGCGAGATTTGGGAGGCAGTCAAAGCTTCGCCGGCGGAAAAGGCGCCAGGGCCGGATGGCTTCACCGGCGTCTTCTATCGGAGCTGCTGGGCCACCATCAAGTTCGACGTCCTCGCCGCCTTCAACCACTTGTTTTGTTTGGGTGCTGGCAACGCCGCGGCGCTCAACTCAGCCTTCATCTGTCTGCTACCGAAGAAGGAGACGGTGGAAACAGTGAAGGACTACAGGCCAATAAGCCTGATCCACTCCTTCGCCAAGCTCTTCAGCAAGGTTTTGGCTCGCCGGCTCACTCCGCACATGGGCGAGCTCGTCTCGCAGGCGCAGAGCGCTTTCCTCAAGTCCCGCTGCATTCATGAAAACTTCCTGTACGTGCGCAACGTGGCACGAGCTCTGCACCGCAAAAAGAAGCCAGGACTACTCATGAAGCTTGATTTTGCAAAGGCGTTCGATTCGATCTCCTGGGAGTATCTGCTCGAACTGCTCGAAAAGCTCGGCTTCCCGGCTCGATGGCGGGACTGGATCGCACTCCTCCTCTCGTCCACATCCTCTGCTGTGCTCCTGAACGGTGGTGGGCGTACG
Organism: Poa pratensis; assembly: GCA_947311845.1. Classification (NCBI taxonomy): domain Eukaryota; kingdom Viridiplantae; phylum Streptophyta; class Magnoliopsida; order Poales; family Poaceae; genus Poa; species Poa pratensis. The sequence continues at coordinate 68,777,780 of CAMZMU010000049.1, read as the reverse complement.
GTTCGCGCATCGTCGCGGCCTCCGGCAGGGCGACCCCCTATCGCCGCTGTTGTTCATCCTGGCGATCGATCCCCTGCACCGCCTGCTGCTGCGCGCCACCGAGCTGGGAGCCCTTTCGCCCCTCCCAATAAGCGAAGCCAAGTTGCGTGCGAGTCTGTACGCGGATGACGCCATCCTGTTCGTCAACCCGGTGCGTCAGGATATTCAGCTTTTGGTCGCGATCCTCCATGCCTTTGGGGATGCCACTGGCCTACGTATCAATGTGGCTAAGTGTTCGGTAACACCAATCAGATGCGACGGCCTCGACCTGGACGACATCCTGCAGCCCTTCAATGGCGAGCGGGTAGGTTTTCCCCTGCAGTACCTCGGGCTTCCGCTCACTCTGGGTGCCGTCAGGTTCGTGCATCTCCAGCGCATCCTCGATCGCGCGAAGTCCAAGTTGGCGGGATGGAGGGGCCGCTGGATGAATGCCGGCGGCCGACACGCGCTGTCCACCTCCGTCCTCAGCGCGCTGCCCATCTTCGCCATGACGGTGCTCAAGCTCTCCGCCAAATTCAACACTGTCTTCAACAAGATTCGTCATCGGTTCCTGTGGAACGCGGAGGAGAACTCGGCGGCAGGAGGGAAATGCAAGGTCGCCTGGTCAAAGGTGTGCTCGCCGCTTGCGATGGGCGGTCTCGGGCTTCCAAACCTCGAGCTCTTCGGCCGAGCATGGCGTCTGCGCTGGCTATGGCTGGAGTGGACGGCGCCGGAGCGGCCATGGGTAGGAACTCCAACCCCCTGCGACGACATCGACAAGGAGCTGTTCGCCGTGGCCACCAGAGTCACCATTGGCGACGGGCGCACTGCCTCGTTCTGGGAATCCAACTGGCTGGGCGGATCGCCGCTGCGGGCTCAATTCCCATGCCTGTTCAAGCACTCTCGCCGGAAACGACGATCGGTGGCGCAGGCTCTCCTCAACAACAGATGGGTACTCGATCTGCGCCACCACCTCACCAACGACCTGCTGGCCGTGTTCGTCAGCGCATGGCAGCTCATTCAGAGAGCAGGCATCGATCTTCAACCCAATGTGCAGGATCATATCAAGTGGGTGCTCACCACCGACGGTCAGTACACCGCCAAGTCAGCCTACCTGCTGCAATTCGAAAGAAGGACTCGCACAAACTACGTGAAGTGCATTTGGCGTACATGGGCGCCTCCGAAGCACAAGTTTTTCGCATGGTTACTCTTCCAGGACAGGCTGTGGTGCGCCGATCGTCTGCAGCGGCGAGGCTGGCCAAATGAGTACTTCTGTACTCTGTGCCGGCGAAACCTCGAGACTAGCTGCCACCTCTTCATCGACTGTCCGTGGGTTGGCCAGGTCTGGAACACGATCGCTTCCTGGCCAAACTGCAGGGGTTTTGCTTCTGCTGTACATGCAAAGCCAACTTCCATGGAGCAGTTTCAGCAGCTGATCGTGGCGGGCACAAGGGGAGCTCACCAGAAAGGAGTTCGTTCGCTGTTCTTTCTGGCGCTAGCTGCGATTTGGCGCGAGAGAAACGAGCGAATTTTCAGAAGCAAGGAGATGTCAGTTCAGCAGACTACGACGTTCATCAAGGATGAGGCCCAGGAATGGGCGTTCGCCGGTGCGAGAGCTTTGCGAAGCTTACTGTGGGAACCTCCCTGAACTACAGTTTTGAGTTTTTTTACTTTTCTGTTATCTGATCAATGTTGGGTGCCTTAGGGCGCTGTGTAACTTGTTTTTCCCTCTGCTAATATAAATGGAAGCCAGCAATTGCTGGACCTTTCGAAAAAAAAAAATGAAATTCGTCTAAAAACATGAAAGATACATGTATGTAGCTATGTAAAAAAATTACGTCATGTGAAGCATGGTAAGCAAGCAGGAACAGACTGAATTGAAAAAAATGTATATCCTGCTTAATTTTTTCGGGATTGTTTACCCTGTCTTGTTCATAAGGAATCCATGATTTTAAATGTCCTCTACTCTGTAAATTAGAACATTTCCTTGTAGACAATATTTTTTGCTCTTTCTTCACTTGGACACTCATTGTCATCGATTAGTAGCTTCAACCCTTTTTTATTTGTACCCATGATAATGCCACATATAATTGCCCATGGCAGAATACTTTCTTATTTAAATGTATTCCTACCTTGTTCAAGGATTGACCTTGGCTCTTATTTATGGTCATTGCGAAGGCCGAAGCAGACTGGTGAATGATATTGCCTTCGTTTCAGCACGAATGGTTTGATTCACTGGTTGACATGATGATCCGAGGTATGTATACTTTTTCACCCACGTGCGTTCCTGTAATTATTTGTGCCTCTATGTACTTGTTCCCAAGTTGTGTTATTGTCATTCTCATACCGTTGCACAAACCTGCTACTTGGTTGATGTTTCGTAGGAGCATCATGGGCAAACCTTCCTTGAGTTTTAGCTGGTGCTCTGGGATTCTGTCGCAGCAGTGGAACATGGGGTTCCCCTAGTACTGCCAAAGTGGGTCCACCCCATGTGGGCCCAAGATGAAGATGGATAAGACCAAGACTCAAGTCAAGCTGGCGGGTTCACCGTCAAGACACGCATGGCCTACGTCGACTAAGGGCTCCGGTCCTGGGGACCTTCCGGGTCCCCGAATCAAGCTAGAAGGCCAGGAAGGACCCGAGAGCCCGAGTTCCCGGCTGGAGGCCAGGCTCCCTCTCGGGTACTTCCCCACGTCCCTGTGGATAAGCACTCCACCTCACCACGGAAGACTTGGTAAGCAAGGCGAAGACAGCGCGGGCGGGAAGCACGTCCCGTGGTGGTGTCAGCTCCTGTCCACCCCGAGGCGGACGCTCCCACCTAACCCAAAGGAGACGCTAGGCTGAGGAGAGGCCACGTCTCCCCTAAACTAGATGAGGAGGGTCCTTCACCCCGAAGGGTCCCTCACGCCCCTCACGTGACCCTGTGGCAACCCCTTAGCCTATAAAAGGAGGACCAAGGCACGGAGGAGGGGGAGGTCGAACCAAGGACGAACACAAGCTAGAACCAGAGCAAGACTAGACTAGGGCTGCGAAGGTAGAGAGGAAGGTGATCTCCTCCGGGTCAGGATCTGTCCTTCTTCTACCTCCAGCCAAAACCCTTCCGGGTACCCTATCGGGAGGTTCCATTGTAAGCCACACTATGAAGAACCCATCAATCCAGACATGCAGGAGTAGGGCTTTTAGCCTCCGGGCGGCCTGAACCTGGGTAGCTCCTTGTGTCCCTTTGGTTGCATGCTTTGATCGTGGAGAGGAGAGCTTGATCTAGACTCCGCCCAAGAAGACGATTCTCAGCCTCCTTCGCGCCCCGTGCCGAACCTAAAAGGGGGTATCCTATACTCCCGGTGTCCGTGCAACGAGACACGACATCTGGCGCGCCAGGTAGGGGGCGCAAGTGCTGGATTCATCTTCATCGAGTTCATCGGCAAGTTCTTCGTCATGCATGCCTCCAAGGAAGAAGGGAGATCCTGCGGCGTCCAAGCCGGTCTCTCCCTCACGCACTCAAGCTTCAGCTGAACGTCGTGCTGCTAGCGCACGGCGGAGCGTCTCTCCGTCCCCGCCTCCCATGGAGAGGGTGGTGCCGGACGAAGTGGACGGTCACGACAAGGACAACGGCCCTGGCGGAGCGGCGGCTCCAAAGGGCGCCACCATGCCTCCTCCTCGCTCAGGGGAGAAGAGCGTCTGCAACGGCACCGGCAAGGAGCCCACCGCTGGAAGAGGGAACCACGGCGTTCGCCCCAGCGGGGATCCACGAGCATCCAAGAGCAAGACCTCCGCGCACTCGCCTTGGACGTGCAAGCTCGCCATGATGCTCTAGTCGCTGCCAAGGCCCTGATGCAGTTCCCTCCAAGCAGTGGCGACCCCAAGAAACTACCAAGAATGGAGGACTCACGTCGAGAGGCTCCTCGACTTCGCCGATGGTGGTCCGTGGGTCGAACCCACTCAAGCCCTCACCGTCGACAATCCCGGAGCAGCACAAGACAAGACACGTGATCCGCGAGGCCAGCCTCGTGGTGAACGTCAAGCCAAGACGGCGCCTCCTCGCACCGCGCCACCGATGGCTGATCGGCTAAACCGCGATCACGGCGAGGCCATCTCCATCGGGTCGTCTACCTCGCGCAACCCAGATCTTCGTGACGAGCTCAACAGCCGTCAGAACGAGGATATGCGCACCCGCATCGAGCGTCGCCGAGAACGTCACCGCCGGGAAGATCGGGGCATCGACCTCGCCGAAGGCTGCCTCGCCCTCGCTCCCGAGTTCCGCCACTTCAACTGGCCCAAGAAATTCAAGATCGACGTTCTCCGCTACGACGGCACCACGAACCCCCGGGACTTTCTGCAGATCTACTCTCTTGCTGCGATGGTTGCCGGGGCCGACGAGGTCATGATGGCCAACTGGTTCCCGTTGGCCCTGAAGGGAGATGCCCAGACTTGGCTTCTCAACCTTCCCAAGTGCTCCATCCGTTCCTGGCGGGCACTGAAGGAGCAGTTTCTGGGGGCTTTCCAAGGCGGGTACGAGCGCCCGGGGGCTCCCAGTGATCTCCACGACTTCAAGCAGTTGCCGGGTGAAACTCTCCGCAAGTTCATCCAGCGCTTCACCCAGAAGATGAACACCATCCCGTGCATCAAGGAGGAGTTGGTGATCCAGTCCTTCCACGCCAACGTCCGCAACCCCAAGATGCGCGAGAAGCTGAGCATCCATCGCGTCGAGTCTGCTCGTAAGCTCTGGGAGCTTGCAGATCGGTGCGCTCGAGCTGAAGAAGGAGCCAAGTTCCCCGGGGAGGATGAACCCGAGGACAAGGTCGCTCCAGCCAAGAACAAGAAGCGGGACCCTGGACCCGACAAGCGGATCTTCGTCACCGAGCCTCTTCCGAAGAAGACCAAGCCCGCGCCGACTTCCGAGGAAGAAGGTGAAGGTGATCCCTGGTGCCACATCCATCCAGAAGGCAACCACTTGCTCAAGGACTGCCGCATGCTCAAGAACCTCGCCGTCCGGGAGCAACGCCGAGCTGATGGGGTCAGTCAAGACGGTTGCTACAACTGCGGCACTGCCGGGCACATCGCTCGTGACTGTCCCACGGGTCGCCAAGGCGGAGGCGGCCGTGGATGGAACCGAGGCGGTGGCCGCGGGGGCCGTGGAGGAGGACGCGGCGGTCAAGGTGGTCGCGGGTACACACTCCGGAGGCCGCCCACGCGGCAACGGGGAAGCTCCGGCTCCCCAAGGAGGCAACGGCGGCAAGTATCAAGAAGTCACGGAGTTGTCGGGTGCATCCACGGAGGGTCTTCTCTGCCTCCCTCCAACGGCGCCTGCAAGAGACTTGTCCGGGAGCTGAACGCGGTTGCTTCTGCTCCGTCCAAGCCCCTGGACTGGTCTAGCCAAGTCATCACCTTCGACCCAGAAGACCACCCTGCAAACACTGCCGGGGTCGGGACCCTGCCGCTGATCGTGTCGCCCGTCATCCACAACTACAAGGTCACCAAGATGCTGGTCGACGGAGGCTCCAGCCTCAACTTGCTGACGGCGAAGGTCCTGGCTATCCTTCAAATCCCCTGTCTCGCCTGCAAGACACCGGGGTGTTCCAAGGCGTGAACGGAAGTGTTACTCGACCCCTCGGGAAGATCACCCTTCCGGTCACCTTCGGCGACTCCAAGAACTTCCGCACCGAGGAAATCGTCTTCGACATCGCCGACACTCCGCTACCGTACAACGGCATACTTGGCAGACCTGCTCTGGCCAAGTTCATGGCCGTCTCCCACTTCGCCTACAACATGCTGAAGATTCCGGCGCCGTGGGGCGTGATCAAGGTCAAGGCCGACATCGACGATGCTATCTACTGCGTTCACCAGCTGAACCAGACGGTGGCAACCACGGCGGATATCCCTCAAGGTGTACAGGAGGATGATGATGGGGCTCTCCCCGGGGGCGAAGGGCACCCCGGGGGCTCCACATCTACTCCCCCAAGAAGGCGCCATTCCATGGCGATCCGCAGCTGACCAAGAAGGTGGCGCTAACCAGCGACGGAGTTCGCTCCATCACCATCGGCGCCCGCCTCACCGACAAATAGGAAAGCGCGCTCGTCGCCTTCCTTCGGGAAAACTCTGACGTCTTCGCGTGGGAGGCGTCAGGTTTACCCGGCGTTCCAAGGGAGGTGATCGAGCAAAACTGGCGGTCAATCCGGGGGCTCGCCCCGTGAAGCAGGTTCTCCGGAACCAAAGCAAGGAAAAGCTGGAATTCATCATCGCCGAGGTGGACAAGTTGATAGAAGCTGGTGTCATCCGGTCGGTTCCCCACCCAAGCTGGGTGGCCAACCCCGTGGTGGTACCGAAACCCATGACCTTCAAGTGGAGACTCTGCATCGACTTCACAGACCTGAATAAGGCCTGTCCCAAGGACCCTTTCCCCCTGCCGCGGATCGACATGATCGTGGATTCCACGGCCGGGTGCGAGCTGCTGTGTTTCTTGGACGCCTTCTCCGGGTACCACCAGATCATGATGTCACTCGAGGACCAAGAGAAGACGGCCTTCATCACTCCCAAGGGCTGCTACTGCTACACCCGGATGCCTTTTGGCCTCCGAACGCCGGCGCTACCTTCCAGCGCGCAATGCAAGCATGCCTTGGGTCACAGCTGGGCCGCAACGTTGAAGCGTACATCGACGACATCGTGGTCAAGACCCGGTACAAGGACTCCCTCATCCAAGACCTGCACGAGACCTTCGAGAACCTCCGCCGGGTCAACTTCAAGCTCAACCCCGACAAGTGCGTGTTCGGGGTCCCCTCCGGCAAGCTGCTGGGTTTCCTGGTCTCTCACCGAGGGATCGAGGCGAATCCGGACAAATCAAGGCAATCGAGCGCATGGAGGCGCCCCGGCGGGTCAAGGACGTACAGCGCCTCAACGGGTGCATCACTGCACTCGGGCGCTTCATCTCAAGGCTTGGGGAGCGGGCCTTACCGTTCTTCAGGCTGCTCAAGAATCAGGCCCCGTGGAGTGGACCTCCGAGGCCGAGGAAGCCCTGCAGTCCCTTAAGCGCTACCTCGCCTCGCCACCAATCCTCGTGGCACCAGAAGAGAAGGAGCCCCTACTACTGTACATTGCTGCCACCAACCAGGTGATCAGCGCTGTGCTGTGGTAGAGCGTGACGCTCCTCCGAAGAAGTCAAGCAAGATCAAGGGCAAGCGACCCGGGAACTCTTCCGGGCAACCGTGCAAGAAAAGGCTGGGGTGACCAGGGGTCTCATGATCCTGCGTCACTGCAACCTTCACCAGCGACGCGGAGCCCGTCGGGAATGGAGAATCTCCCTCCGACGAGACTTCGCCGGGGGCTACTCGTCCCCACCCCAAGACTCGACGTGGAGGAAGCCGAGCCCTCTCAGGACTCGGCGACCCGCAAGGTGCAGCACCCGGTCTACTTCGTCAGCGCAGTGCTGCGCGACGCCCGGGAGCGGTACCCCATGATGCAGAAGCTGCTGCTGGCAATCCTCATTGCCTCCCGCAAGATGAGGCCGTACTTCCAAAGCCATCCCATCACGGTGGTGTCCAAGTACAACCTAAGAAGCCCCCTGGAGAACCCACTTGCCACTGGTCGCATATCATGGTGGGCCATGGAGCTTCAAGGTTTCGGTCTCAAGTTCGAGCACACGGACAACATCAAGAGTCAGGCGCTGGCGGATTTCACGGCCGAGTGGACCGAGACGGCGTTCGACGACCCGGAAGAGGAAACCTGCCTCCCCGGGAAGGAAGATCCTAGCGCCTGGACCATGCACTTCGACGGCTCCTACACCAAGGGGAAAGGAGGTGCTGGGGTTGTCCTAACCTCACCAACCGGGGACCGGCTGAAGTACGTCGTCCAGATGCACTACCAAGGGAACATCTCCAACAACACGGCGGAGTACGAGGGCCTGCTCGCAGGACTTCGTGCTGCCATCGGCCTCGGCATCAACAAGATCGTCGTCAAGGGTGACTCTCAGTTAGTCATCAAACAAGTGAACAAGGAGTACGCGTGCCCTCAGATGGCACCATACGTTGAAGAGGTCTGGAAGCTGCAGCGGCGCTTCGACAACTTCCGGGCTGTGTACGTCCCACGGGGAGAAAACACGGCCGCGGATGAGCTATCGCAGGTGGCGTCCAAGCAAGAACCAGTGCCTCCCGGGATCTACATCGAGGTCCTCAGGCGACCTTCGATCCCACCCGAGAGGCTCGCGACAAGATCTGCGCCGGGGGCTGGCGACCCTTCTACCTCGACAACACGGGTAGCCAGCCCAGAAGCTCAAGACCCGGCAGCCCCTCCAGCGGAGGAAGCTATGCTTTCTTTCCGTCGGATGGTGCTACCGGTGGAAGGAACCCACCCACCCTGGGCCCGGGACATCGTCAAGTACATCATGGAGCACGCCCTCCCGGAGGACGATCACGACGCCGAGCGGGTGGCTCGTCAAGCCAAGCTCTACGTCATGATCGACGGCGAGCTCTACCGGCGACGGGACAACGGAGTCAAGCTCCGCTGCATCCCTCAAGAACAAGGCCAAGTACTGCTACGGGACATCCACGAGGCACATGTTCAAGTCATGTGGCATCAAGATCACTGGCGGGTAAAGTTTTCGTCACGGGTTCTACTGGCCAACAGTCCTCAGTGATGCGGAGCAGCTAGTCAAGACCTGTGAAGCCTGCCAGTACTATGCGAAGAACATACATCAGCCGGCGCAAGCTCTGCAGCCAATTCCAATCTCCTGGCCGTTCGCGGTCTGGGGGCTGGACATCGTGGGAAAGATACCGAAGTCTGTCGGGGGCCATGAATACCTTTTCGTGGCCATCGACAAGTTCACAAAGTGGGTGGAAGTGATGCCAGTACCAAGACAGACAGCTCAAGCAGCCATCAAGTTCATTGAAGGGATCGTGTACCGCTTCGGAGTACCCAACAGAATCATAACGGACAATGGCTCTCAGTTCACAAGCCGATCCTTCCTCAACTTCTGTGAAGAGCTGGGAATCAAGGTGTGTTTTGCCTCGGTGTCCTACCCAAGGTGCAATGGGCAAGTGGAGCGAGCCAATGCGGAGGTCCTAAAGGGTTTGAAGACCAAGGCCTTTGACAAGTTAGAAGACAAGGGCAAGAACTGGATTGAGCATCTACCAAGTGTCTTGTGGTCCCTCAGAACCACACCAAGCAGAGCCACTCAAGAAACACCATTCTTCCTTGTCTATGGAGCAGAAGCCGTCTTGCCAACAGAGCTCAGGCATGGATCCCCCCGGGTACTTGCCTATGATGAAGACGCACAAGCTGAGAGGAGGATTGATGACATCAACTTCCTGGAAGAGGTGCGGTGCCGAGCTTCCTTACGATCTGCTCGATACCAGCAAGGGCTCCGCCGCTATCATGATCGCCATATCCGTTCACGGGTACTGGAACCCGGAGACCTGGTTCTCCGCAAGAAGCAGAAGCTTGATAACATGAACAAGCTGTCTCCAAGTGGGAAGGACCTTATCGGGTGACGCATACCCTGAGACCCGGAGCTGTTTATCTGGAGGACGAGAAAGGCAGGCCGGAGGGCAACGCCTGGAACATCGAGAATCTCCGGAAATTCTACCCCTGAATACGAACATGAATCGCAGATAGTTCGAGTCAACTAAGCACGCCCAAGGGGCTAGTGTTCTGTATAAGGGTGTAAGAATCGTCGCCAAGGAATAAAAGATGATAATTTTCGTCAATTCCGTGAGCCTCTCTTGTTGTCGTGAAGTGTGTTATCCGTAACAAACCCCAAGCAGGGGGCTGACATGGTGCCGGTGGCTGACAGGTCCGAG